>WAAG01016050.1:86068-128449 GCA_013390105.1 Tichodroma muraria | reverse complement strand
GGATGCGGGTCGGGATGCGGGTCGGGATGCGGGTCGGGATGCGGGTCGGGATGCGGGTCGGGATCCCCGCTGGCGCCTGGACCGGCCCCTGCAGCGCCGCGCGGGGCGGCCGCCGGCGCCGCCTGCTGGTCACGGCCGGTAGCGCAGCCGAGCCGCGCGCGTCCCTCCGGAGCCGCCGGAGCTGGGGACAAATCCCTCCTCCCAAACTGAGGAGCCGCCTCACTGGTCAGCACTGCAAGCAAGCTTAGGAAATAAATCTAACAGCAGCGACTGCCGCGGTATTAACTCAGAGGAAGCTTTGTTTTAAAACTAAAGGAGAACTGAAAGCTGTCTTGTTGAGGTTTGCTCCATGTATCCACGGTTTTGATCTTCTAAAAAGCACCTATTTCACTTTCCCTGTATTATTTTGCGCTTTTGGCTTAATAAGAAGCAGTCGCTCTAACAGATAACACGAGTTAAAATCCAAACCCTAGGTGGAAAACTCTTACAAATAATTACAAACGAATTAGTGAGCAGCCATCTGAAAATCAATAAAATTGATCTCCCCGCTGCTTGCATCACACAGATTGTAAGAGATGTTTGCCTGACGTTGGTGGGGCTGGGTGTGGTGGCAGTTGTTGGACTGGTGTGATGCCTGGGAAGTGCCAGGAACTCGGGACACGTAAGGGATGCATTCCCAACAGCCCAGCCAGCAGGGGAATGGCAGCAACGGCTGGGGAGTGACAAATCATGAATTCTACACAAGCAGCACCACTTCCAGGAGCTCTGAGCACTGCAGGAGGGATAAGGCAACAGACAAGTTAATTAATATATCCTACTAATTTCCCTTCTCTTTGTTTTGATTTTTTTTTTTTTTTTAAATATTGTGATCCAGTGTTTTTACAGAAATTTTCCGGGTGAGTTTTCCTTTCCAAATCCATGGTAATTATAGGAATACCAGGAAGCCAGCAGCCAAAGGAGAGTCACAGAGTAGCTCCAGTGAGAAATGGCAATAGGCTTGGCAAATCCATCCTGGCCAAATCTGCTTTGGGGAAGGGACAGGGAAGGCCTTTTCTGCCGAAGGGAGTTTTTGGCAGGTATTTTCTATACAAAAAGATAGAAAGCTACAAAGATTTTTAGCTGCTACAAAAGCTGATGTGCTGGAGTAAGAAATAAGGCAGGTCACGGAGTGCAGTGACAGATGGATTACGAATATTGTGTGCACTGGGAGGCAAGAGGCTGATGTGAGCTGTCCATTCTCTCGGTGATCAAAAAGCAGTCTTGGACTAAGATGCACAGAACTGGTAAACATATACAAATAAGGCCGAAAAATATTTCACTGCCCAGACAGCACCTCATACTGATTTTTATTTATTTATGAATCTATTTTAGGAAAATCCTCTGCCTCTACAGGAGTAGGAGGGGCTTGCTCAGACCTGGGGCCCCGTGCTGTTCTCTTGGATGAGGATGCCACGAAGGGACCCGGTTTAGGTGTCCCCACCTCCCCTCCACCTGCTGCACTCCAGGGCTTGTCTTGGAAAGGTCCCAGAGCCTCTTGATCTCTGCTGACCAATATTTGGCCCCTGAAGTTTGTGTCTTTCACAACAGGACAAATCCATGGGGGTCCTGGTGTGCTGCTCGTGTCAGCGCCACTTTTCCTGCGCAGCAGCAGAACTGCTCGGAGTCAGCTGCCTTTCAGGAGGTTTTGGCAAAGCTGTTAGAGAAGAGAGCTGATCACAAAGGAGGCGTCTGCCTTTTGGGTCCTCTTTAGTCCTGAAATTCTCACTGGATCCTGAAAATTACAGAACGCGGTATTTGCATTGGGAAACGGGTATTCCCTGCATTATGAGTATACCTTGTGAAATATTAATATGCAGAGCAAGCCACACTCCCACTTGTTTAAAATGTAAATTATCCCTGTGCTGGACGGCAATCCATTCAGCTACATTATGGCATTTTCTGGCTGGAATCCTCCTTACAGCACACACAGGATTTTTAGCCTTCATTGATATTAAAGTGCAATTGGCTTGTGAATGCAGTGGACTCCTTTTGGTTTGGGTTTCATAAATAGGAAATGTTTGCCTTCGCAGCAGATTGGGTGCCAATTTTTCACAGAGTAAAATGCTCTCCTCAAAGCCCACTCTACTCCAAAAAAGTGACCAACTCCTCCAAAACTGACATAAATTAGTTTAATTATTGCAAAACCACTCTCAACACTTGCAGCTAGATCAGCTAAATAAGCAGAAAATCACTTGGCCTTTTGTGAGTGTGTCAGGAACCCAGTGAAAACCGAGGTTTTGATCAATTGTGCTGTTAAATCACTTTGCATGCTGATTCAAAAGGGCATGGTGCTGAAAACCACAGCTGGCAGGAAGATATTTTCTAGATTAGGTGATGGATTGCATTCTGGAGCTGCATTGTGCAAACTGGGCACAAAAGCTGCTCTTGATTTCATCATCATTTCATCGCCTCTTCCAGACTTACTGATCTCAATGCAAAGGAAATGGGCAGACTTCAGAACTGATTTTAAAGTCCCTCCTAAACTTCATGAATACAACCTAGAAAATGCAATTCCTATTTCAGGAGAAGGAGCAGACTTTCTGGAACACTATATAATAAGTGACAAAGATTAATTGGCTTAAATGAATGATTTTTTCCTTGTCCATGTCAGTTTTATTCCCATGTGTTTGTAATCACTCAGGATTTTTCAGAGTCCTGTTCTAAGAATGAGGTTAACTGGAAATGTAACTCTGAGATTTTTCCACTTCTTGGAGGCCACTGTTTAAACATCACAGAGCCCAAAGGAAATGTCTGCTCTGTCACAGTCTGATGACGAAATTCAAGCCTTGTGACATCTTGCTGAAGTATGCACAGACTGTTATTGCTTCCTGTCAGCACTCGAGGAAGTGATTGAAATATTAGAAAGCAGGGATGGCGTGGAAAGTAAGGCTCAGTTTTAGTCAGAGGGGGCTGTAGGTTTGAGAGCAGAGGTGCCAGCCTGAGCTGCACTCAGAGGTGAGGCAGAAATGTGGGCAAAGTCCAGGTTCAGGTACGAACTGCCTGAAGTTTGTTCTTGACACCTGTGCTCAGTGGCAGGCCGGGAACAGGCATAAATTTTCCTGCACCTACTATTTCTGACACAAACTGACCCATTCTGTGAAGACTGAACCCAAATACCCACAAGCACTCCCTTTTCACAAGTCCTTCTTGTGGGCAAAGGAACAGAAGCATTCATTTTCCATTACTTGCACAACTACAATCCTGTTTTAGTAGAAATTTTGGCAACCCAGCCGCAGCAACTTTAACTTGGGCTGGCTTAAAGCGATGGGTGCAAGCCCATTGCTTAGAGGGAAGAAGAGAAACCCCCCCAGAATTCTCCGGCTGGGTCCACCCAACGGTCAACAACATTCAACATTCCATCTTCTAACGGCAGCAGGAGAGGATAATAAAAAATAAAGGCGTTTTACTATTTGAACTAATTACTGACATGGTTAATTTTGTTGATCACGGTGCTTTGGCGTAGGACCCAAAACACAGGCTGCTGATCGATGAGAGGTGCTCTCTTTTTTTCAGGAGGTGCTCTGCTTTTCTCNCCCGGCCGCTGGCGGGGCGCGAAGGCCGCAGAGCTGCCCCGGCTGCCGGCGCGGGGAGGGGGCGGCGGGGCAGGCTGCGCCGGGCAGGCCGCGGATCGCTGAGTCTCCGGGAATCTCCCGTTCCCGCAGCTCCGCAAGGGCTCGGCGCGCCCCAGGCTAACCCCGGGCTGCCCGAGCCCGGCCGCGGGCAATAAAGGCGGAAAATCGTGCGAGGCCGACGGGGATGTCCGCGGAAATCACGGCGCTCCCGGAGGGAAGCTGCTCTGGCAGCGGCGTGTGCGACCCTGCCGCGGGCAGCGCGGAGCCGCCTGCGTTTCCTTTAGAGCATTTGAGATGGACCGGAATGAAAAGCAACAAGTTTTCCGTTTTCGGTCGCTGCTTTAATTTTGCCTGCAACATCAGATCGTATCGTTTTAATGAAGTCGTTTCTGCGTGTGACTAAGCTAGTAATGTTTTGTTACCGGTGGAATGAGGACCAGCGGTGCTGCTTCATTTACTTGATGATCAGCTTGATTAAGGAGAGAAGAAACAGTTCTAAGATCGCTAAGCTTGACCTGGTGAGAATTGTGACAAAAATTATTCTAATTTCTGCATCAAAAAACCAAACCAAACCAAAAAAACCCTCAGTGCTAGCAAAATGTTAAGCTGGATTTTAAATTTGCTATAGCATTATTGTGAGTGAAAAATTACATTTTCAAGAGAGCTGAGGGAAATGGGAGATCAATAAATTTCTTGTTTTACTTTAGAGGCTCTCCAGTTTAAAAAATAATTGATATTCCTTCTTCCACACCCTCATGCCATAATTATGTAAAGAATCTGGATTATGGTTCCGACTCGATTTAACTGCTTTATAATAAGTCACAAGCATACCTTGCCTACTTGATGATATTCCTTTAAGGTTGTGCCAGTCTTTCCATTATTAAATCATGTTTAGTGTTATGTACTGGTGGCTTTAAAAAAAAAATAATAAAAAATTCATTTCAAGCTTGAACTTGCCACGCATTCCTAGTTGGCCATTTGTGTGAGGGAGCACAAAACCCATCTCTGTTAACAGCTCATCACTCCATTTTTCAGCTTAATGGAAATTTTGGCCTCTTTTTAATGTTCATTAATGAGGTCTTTAGTGTGTTAATTGGGAGAATAAGCTTAAAAATAAGAAAGAGCTGTATTTTGTGAATACAAACTGTGTGCTGCCCCATCATAAATCTGAGCCACTCGTACAAAATCTGACTTTTGCGTTGATCTGTAAGCTTTAAACAGGAAAATTCAGATACAAATAAAGATACAGGAGCCCCAGGTGCCCCCTCTCCTACCATGGACTTGTTGGTTTATCTGAACCTCGGAATTAGATGAGAATTGAAGACATTTGTGTGTCTTTTTGTAACGTTTTTAGGTACAGATTTTTCATGCACATCACCCATATCTCACCCTCATCTCACAGGAACACACAGGGAGTTTGTACCTCAGCATCACTGACTATAGGAATTTTCTTGGGAAAAAAAGCTTTGTGTTTTTTAGAACAAGGTAGAACACTTTAATAGTGGAATTCATGTTCCAGGAGAATTAAAAATGAAACACTGAAGTCCTTTATGTGCCACTAGGTTGAGTTGATCACCCTTGCTGCTGAGTTTTTTGCATGATGTGCTGAAGGTCTGAAAAAAAAATAATTATTTGAAATATCTCCACCTCAAGAGGATGCAGCAAAATACCTCTGAAAGAGGGGAACAAAAATCCTCTTCCTGGCTTTGGCCTGAGGAGCAAGTGTCCAGTGACTTCAACCATTCCCCAGGGTGCTGCTGCTGGCTCTACCAACACCCATTTTTGTGTCTTCTGTCTAAAAACTGACCTGCTCTGTGTCCTTGGACATAATTATAATTTGTCAGAACTGAATTAAAATTGAATTCAGCTTTTATTCAGTCAGCCTCTATTACCTGCTATTCGTAAAGAGAACTGAGGCCAATTAAGCCTCCAGTTTGTTGGGTTTTCTTTTTCTTTTTCTTTTTCTTTTTCTTTTTCTTTTNTTTGTTTGTTTGTTTGTGTGTTTTGGTTAAGGCTTTTTTTTGACTGGGGGGAAGCCTTTCTTGGGGGGTTGATTTTTTTTTTTGCTTTGGTTTGGTTTTTTTTTGTTCTGTTTGTTTGGGTTTTTTTAAACCAATTTTAGGCTTTTGCTGAAGTCAGAGAGGGGGAGGCTGAGAAATGCATCCTAAAAGCTCCTTGGTGGGGACATTTACTGTAGCTGTGTGTTGTGAACCCCCCTCCCATGCCATATCCAAGCTCTCAGCCCAGCTGCATCCTGTGCTCACATTTCACGCTGTGTGGGATTGCCAAGTGGTCTCTCCTCCAAAGACTTCCTAGGCTGGGCTCTACTATCTCCCAGATCAGGGAGACGGATTCTGATGTGGCTGGAGACTCTAGACAGTTAAATTCACACAAATCCACTGAAGGCAGCTTGCTTTTCAGAAGTTGCTGAGGGCAAAATTTGGCTTTTTGCAGTTTGAGGGTGGGCTGTTTTACCTGAACAAGTTTCAGCTTGTTTAATTGTGATTTAACAATGTATTTTCCCCCTGCTCGCTGTGTTCCTCCCAAGAGATGCTTGCACCTCCTTGCTGCATGAAAGGATGCCTGGATTTAATGTACATATAATGAAGTCTGTAAATTCTCATGTAATTTTACATTTAAAAGTCCCACTTGAGGTGTGTGTGTGTGTGTGTGTGTGTGTGTGTGTGTGTGTGTGTGTGTATAATTTTGTTAGGTGCAGGTATAGAAGTAAACCGGTCTTTGCTCTTCCCTTTTGTACCTCCTCAAGACATGTAATCTACAAAGCAGGAGAAATGCATGATCAAATGTGCCAGAGTGGAATGCATAATTATTCCAGAGGAGGGTAAGTCAGTTCAGAACTTGTACTGACATTCTTAAGGGCAGCAGGAGTCTTCTTGCCATGAAATTACATCAGCTCCTGTGCCCCAGAGTCAACACAAATGCTTTCCCTTTCTAGTAAAAAAGGTGTGAAAAATGCTAATGTCTTCAGCAATGTGCCCTAGAACAAAGGTGAGGAAAGGAATATTTACTGGAGTGTGGTGCTCACCTGGAAGTGAACCTCGGTTTGAGGGGAGAAGGGATTGAGACACCGTGCTTTGGAAAGAACCGTTTCAGCTTTTTTAATAGATTCAGTCATGACTTGCAAACAGACGAAAACCATCTAAATAAGAAAAAGAATGCTTCCTTGATCCTAGTTCAGAGACATTCCCACAGCAGGTGGGGCAGAGGCCTTTAAATTACAGGTCTCCTGCAGACACCCAAATTTGTTACAGCTCCATCAGGTGATGAGCAAACCCCGTTCCACGCTGGATGCAGACAGCAACTCCCATTTTCAGGGGGTTAAAAGATGAAGGTTTGGCCAGGATTGCGTGGTAACAACAACAGAGGTGCAATCCATTCCATGTGGAAGCCCCCCCCCCCCCCAGTTCCCCAGGAGCTGGGAAGTGAAGCCTCCAGCCCTCAGTTAATTTATTGAAATTGTCACCAGGACAAACACGACTCAGCGCAGCTCCAAATTACCATCATTGCTAGGCAGCAATTAGCCCTGGTTCAGCTGGTGGGTAGGGAGTGACTAATTTCCATTTCCCCGTGAGGAGAGGGGAGGAAAGGAACATTTCCTTTCTCTTAAGCTAAAAATCTGGCCCTGGGAGCTGTTTGGTGAATCTATTGTGTGAGGCAAATCTCCCGTGGACTGGGAGCTGATGTGTCACCCTGGCAGCACCTTTTGTTTGCACGCTGAATTCCAGTGGCAGTGTTTTTGTGGCACATCCTGTTTCTTACTGCATGAGGCCACTGGGGTTTGGGACTGAAGGTTAAAAAGTAATTGTATGCGGGGAAAATCTGCCTGAAGATTCCTCGTTCTCGTGGGTTAAACTTGGGGTGCAAAGCAAGGAAAGAGCAGAAAAAAGCAGGAGCTGGGCTTGAAGCAGCCCCGTGCCTGAAGTATTCAGTGACGACAGAGTCAGGATAGAAATCTCCTGTTTAAAGGGCCCGTCTGGAGGATTTCCAGAGTCCCCCGTTGCAGAGGTCTGTGCAGCAGCCCTCCAGCTGCAGCAGCCCTGGCAGAGGCCCTGCCTCGCAGCTCCTGCACTCAGAGCCAGCATGCTTTGCCCCCTCTGCTTGCTCTGTGTGTTAAAACCACTCCTGACTTCAGGGCAGGAGGCATTCTAGGAGAGAGGCTGTGGGAAGCTCATTTTATCACGGCAGGTGTGAATTAAAGAATGTCTCCTCGCAAGCTTTGATTACCTGAAAAGGTTTTGCTCCATACCTCGAGTCCCCACAAAAGGAGCTTTCAGTGGCAGAATTTGATGTGAAATACCTGAGGGGCAGGGGAAAAGCAGCATCAGCATCCTGCTTTTCCTTAAAACAGAACTGCTAATCCACATGAATTTTTTGGGGCATCACCTTGACTGCTCCGAGTGACAGGAAAATGAAACCCCCTCTTTAGGGGGCACACCAGTGAAGCCCAGCTCCTGTTAATTTTAATTTCAGTACTGTCCAGAGTTTCTTCATCACTGCAGGCGTTCTGTGAGTGATGGAGCAGATCCAGATGGGTAATTTTAAGTCCTTTCTCTACATCACCTTTGAAAAGTGCCTGTCAAACACTTGTAAGAGACTTCTGAGAAGCAGCTCCCAAAAGAAAAAAATAGTTAAATACAAGCCCACATGCTCTACTTGTTTCTTTTCTTTCTCATCTGGAGAGACAACAGCTCTTTTGTATTGCCAGTGTAGGCGCTTTATAAATCTGCATGATTTTTTACCAAAAATTAATTCCTAGTGAAAAAAGCAAGAGAAGAGCACTCAAGAGCAGCTTTAATTTTTTACTACCTACTGTAACTATCTTCATGGTGCTGGGAAGTACAGGTCAGTGCAAGGCAATAGTAACAACTTAAAATCTTGTCTTTAGGTAAAAGAACTGGTTATTCCCCAGAGGTCCTTGAAGGAGGGTTTGTTCTGGGAAACTCTAGTGTTGGATAATGTGATGTGGATCAGTCTTTAAACCCCATCCACCCTTGGAAGTGCTGAACAATGCCACTGCTAAAAGAAGTTAAAACTTCAGGCCCAGTAAAAAACACAAATTCTCTTCACTTTGTTTTGCTTTGTTTAAATTGATCCTCTTTCTAATTTTTTTGTGTTGTAATCTGTGGTTAATAAACTTCCAAACATGTCTCTCCTGGGCTATCTTAATGTGAAACAGGGGATATGGTTTCTGTTGCTGTTCTCAGCTTATTTTAAATCTAAAGAACTGGCTTAAAACTTAAAATACTGAGTTCTTTCTCTTTAAAAAAAAATGTTTAATGTTTATTGTCATTCTTAATCTTGAGTTAATTTTTGAGCTGCAGTAATTAACTATAGAGGAGTAAATCCCTGTTTCATGAAACTTGATGTAAAGTATCATCTCAAGGTGGAATGCTCTTCCTCATAAAAGAGGAGGAATTAGAGAAACTGATGGGATTTTGCAAATTTGGCTGCTAATTTGAATAACTGAATATGCATTTGGAAAACTAGTCACTAATTTTAGGTACCTATTTTCAATCTTTTGATAGGAGATTTTAAAAAACATCTTAAAAAGTTTTGCTTGTTTAGAGGTGCACGTCTAAGAAAAAGCATTTCCTTGTTGGAGACAGGTATTGTCATTCAGAACTTAAATCCATTTGTGGTGACACGTGAGACAGCTTAGATGATATCTCTTGAATTGCTCTGGGTCCAAAATCACTTCTAGCTACTTTTGGTACGGAAAAATGAACTCCGCTAAGGATCAAAATTTGCAAATGGTTCTTTGTTTGCAGCTCTGCCTTGCTGAACAGCTTTGCTTTGCCAGGGGAGCAGAAAGGCAGAGCACAGTTAAACTGCTTTCGAGTCCATGCTGGAATAGTGACCAGGGACAGGGCCCAGGGAATGGCTGGAGAGGTCTGCGTTGGATATTAGGAAAGAATTCTTCCCCCAGAGGTGCCGGGCAGTGCCCAGGCTCCCCAGGGAATGGGCACGGCCCCGAGGCTGCCAGAGCTCCAGGAGCTCCCAGGGATGCACAGGGTGGGATGGTTGGGGTGTCTGTGCAGGGACAGGGGTTGGGCTGGGTGATCCCATGGTCCCATGATCCCATGATCCCTTCCAGCTCAGGATGTTCTGGGATTCTGTGCACAAGGGATGAGACAGCTGAGTGTCCAGACAGAAAAGGAAACTCTGTCCCAACCGCTGGCATGCCATGTCCTTTCGGATGCCCCTGCCCACCCAGCCCAGGCCTCCCACCGATCCCACCTCAGCCCCTGGCTCCTGGTTACTGACCCATCCAGCCCCCTGCAGCCCTGCTGCTGATGGACAACAGGGAATTTATTTGTGGTATTCGGCCAAAGAGTGGCAAGAGCCCTGTCAGAGCCCAGGCATCTGCAGTGCCTTTCCCAATTTCGTACGTAGGAGCTTCCCTGTACGTGATCCGTTCCTGGAGCCAGCGCTGGCTCAGAGAAGGGGCTTTGTTTTTGTCAGGTAGGAAGTATGCAAAGTACACACAATGTTTACAAAGTACCTCAGTACTATTTTGACTAATTTTTACTGGAGAGTTAGTGGTTGTTTCAAAGCTGGATTAGTCACTTCGACCATAATTACAATCTCTTGAAATCTGCTTCAGCATTTTGAATTGGCTTCAGGCCTAATGGTCAGAAAACAGCTCCATCTCAGTCTCAAGACTAAACTTGATCAGTAGCTCTTATAGCTGTTATTGAAGCCTTATTTATCTTGTAGCTTTTTCCCGATTTTTAAGTGAAAGATGAATAAAGATGGAGTGTTGTGCATAGAAACCCTGTGGCACCGTGAGCTGCCTGTGCGTGGAAAGGTGCAAGTGAAGAACAGAACAGTGCTCCCAGGCTGGGGCTCACAGAGATGAGCCCCCACAGACACCCAAATTCCCCCTGGAATTCCCTCCACAGCAGCCCATGGGATAACTGGGTGCTCAGACCTCGCACACCAAGTCGAACCCCTTCGAGAAGCGAGATAAAACAGACAATCCAAGCTTGAGCAGCCCTCCATAAAAAACTCCTTTTTTCCCCCTGATTCTGTTCCGGAGGTGTGCTACAGATTGAAATGCCTTAGCCAAGAGGCAGAGCCCGAGGAGAGGAGCGTGCAGCAGCTTGTGTGTGACACCCCTTGGCACGCTGGCACTGCGGGGAGGCAGCGTGTTCTGCACACTGTGTGGGAGGAAACACCAGGCACCTTGGATTGCATCATCCCCTTGGCTTTTTTTTCCTCCCCTTTCTTTCTTTTTTGTCTTCCAGATGGTAAAACAAAGGCTGTAGTGAAACCCGTTTTCTCCCAGGAAGAGGTGGGAGGGAATTTTTATATGAGCAAGAAACTTTGCCTCGAGTCGAAATCCGGGGCCTGGACTAATGAAGAACCTGTAATTCATATTGTACTAAATATTGCTGAAACCAGGCATGTACTAATCATGAACCGTGCCAAACTATGCATAATTACTATGCTTTCTCTGTAGCAGTAATTAATTTGCGTTAGCAACTTTGATTAATCTTTCTAATCTAAAAGTAAAGTGCTTCTCAGACATGAAAGGCCCTCCAAGAGCTCAAGGTTGTTGCAGCCTCGTGGAGGGTGTTTCAATCCAGTGGGGGGCAGGAAGGGGACAAAGCTTAAAAAAATCAAAGTCTGGATGATATTTATGAAGTAATAATTAATAAAAAGAGTTACAGTGTTCTGTTTGGCCACGGAATTCATCAGCTAAGCAACAGGCTCCGTCCACAGTGCGTTTATCCTGAAAGAAAAGAGAATTGTCAGTCAGAGAGCTTCTCCAAGGGCTGTTCCAGAGATGAGGAGCTGAGATTCCATCTCAAGTTCACTGAGTCAACGTTTCTATCGCTGCAGTGCAAACTCACCCAGAAATTCATTTTGGTCTTAACCCAAGGCCTTGTTCTAGGCAGGGCTGTCCAGCTCCGGTCCCAGGCCAGTCGTTGTGGTCAGTCCCACAAGGGCCAGCTGTGCTTCCTGGGGAACCTGGAGCTGCCCACTTCCCAGGAAAGATGTGTGCCGGGCTCGTTGCCCGAGCCTGCTGACAAACAGAGCCACCAGGAGCCCTGTGCGAGCTCAGCTCGGGCACCTCTGCGCGGTGAAGCTTCCACACTTTGCTGCCAACCTCGGGGCTCTGCGCCCGGAGGAAGCCAAGAGTGCTGAAAGGATTTGTGCCATCAGAAGGTGATTGTGATTAACCCAGGCTCCACCAGCTACCACATCTCCAAGAGCTAACATTTCTGAGGCAAACAGAGGAGTCTCTACAAACCCACTACAAATCCCAGGGGTTTTTAAGTGACCACGGTGCTGCTCTTCCTCTCCCTCAGCCATGTTAATACTATTAAGTTATTTTCTTCTTGTTTCCTCCGTTAGCACTGTTTCCTGGCAAGTATTGCAATGTAATTCACGATAAGAGATTCAGAATGACATGGAAATCTTTTGGAAATGGGTAGTCTAGAGATTACTAACAACCTTCAGTTTGATTCAAATAACTTTTGTTAAAAACTGCTGCTACTGCCTCAAAGTCTGGGATCAATTCTGTTTGCGCAAGTCAGAAAAATGTTTGTAAAACACACAACTCAGTAGAAAATGTAAATGTGACTCCTACAATTTATAGGGGTTATTTTTTATAATGCTGATTCAACAAAGGAATTCATTGTGATAGTTTATTTTCTTACAGCTGTAGTTTGTTTCCAAATATTTTATAATCATAAAGCTACCCTCTTGATATCAGTCGAAATAGACAATATATATTGATGTGGAAACAAGCTTTGTAGAAGACATTTTTTTAAATCAGGCATGGGACTTTACATTTATTAGAAGGTGTTCACAAAAATAAGGGTAACATCATGCATATCCTTTGCAACTAAACCCAGTTATTGTTACAGTTTGGAAATAAATTCTTTAAATAGACATATGGAGATACAGTAGTACATATACACTCTATTTATGACACTTAGTGTACTGATAACTCCCAGCAATACATCAGAAGTCCACAACCAGCTGATGGAAGGATTGGATAAGGAGGAAGAAACTGCTTCAATTTCTCACGTTATTTTATGTGGCTTGACAAGAATGTCAGTGTGAATGGCCTCCTGAATCTGGGAGGCAAGAACAAGTCAAGACTATACTTCTGCAGTACAAAACATTTACACACGAAATACACATGCATTGCAGGGCACTGGAAATGGGCAAAGCGAGGAGAAACCCATTCCTCAATGCTGTATTAACACAATTCTACAAAGGAATCTCAAATAGGATTATATACTTCAGTCACAGTAAGGCCACAAAATTACAATGGATAAGGACCTTAGGATCGGACACTCTGTGGGAGCAATGGAACCCTTCCTTCTTTCCAGAGGTTTTCACGTGTTCCTGCATGGGATCTCCCACACCAAAGTCCTCCTGCTATTTGTTTGTGTTTCTGTAGGTTTAACATATTGCTTGGTACAACAGTGAGCACAGTAGAGAAGGGTACTGGCACAGGGAGAACAAAACCTATGGGACATTCACGGCGGTGTCAGACGCTATCAGGTGGACACGAAGCTGGCTAATCAGAGAACAGACTAGCGAAGGATTTCCTCAGGTTCCGGATGGTCTCAGCTTTGGCCTCGTCTTCGTTCACAGACGACCTGAAGAAGGAGGACTCTGTGAAGCTGAAGGCGTTGGTCAAGGACTGCGACTTGCTGCAAGACACAAACACAGCACGTTCTGCATGGCCACGCCGTCCCCAGCCTCCACCCCTGAGCACTTGGACCACTGGGGAAAAGAGGGGAGGTTGTCCCTGAGACTGGACAAAAATGGGCCTCCACCACCAGCAGTAATGTCCCACACAATTATGCACCCCTGACTCGAGAGTGAGACTCGAGGATAATATTTCTTTCAAGGAGCACACCGGTGTTTTGTTTTTTCGCTACAGATCTGAATTGGATGATGTAAATTAGAGCCTTGAGGAAAATGTGGGCCTGGCTACTAAATCCAAATCACAACCCAGCAGGGATGATTAATAATTGTGTTTTGGTGAGGCTGCAAACAGTTGTGCACAGAGAAAAAACAGGTCTTTTACAAGAGTTTGAATCCTAAATTGTAATGTGCTCTCCCTCTGTCTAGAAGTATTGAACATTAGATCCTTAACAGAGGCTTAAGGACAGTTTATATCTCTGAAAAAATACCTCAAATCAGATATATTTTTTCTTTTCTGGCAATGCTACACCACTCTTAGTGCTATCATGTAACTCCCGTGTAAGTTCCCATAAGCATGAAAAATATTACAAGGAAAACAAGCAGGAAAACAGCTAAAGTTTAGAACTTTAACTCGTGACTTGTCAGATAAAATAACACCTAAAAAATAGGCTTGAATTGAAATAGAACACATTCATGAGTTATCAGCTTTTTACAAAGACATCCCTACATTGGTAAAATGAGTTACCAGATTTCGTTTTTGTCTCAGTACAACAGACTTCAGTTTTGGCTCTAGTAAAACTGAAGCACTTTCCTTATTCAGATTGTCTCAGACTCCTCATGGTTTGCAGCTTCTCTCCTTCTAAACTAATAATGCACAGCAAACAGTGCTGCAGGCGTTTTAGGTTTTTCATAAATTATAGTTGTGCTAATGAGAATAGACTGATAAATGTTTGTTTGTACTCACTGAAAGAGGGAGGGTGGGAAGCAGCACTTGACTTGATTAGTAACACAATAAGTAGCCTAATTAAATATTTATTCACAGATTAATAACATGTACATACAGGTTAGGCAACAGCATGTGGGTGAATACAAAGCACACACATGCAAATAGAATTAATCCTACAGGCAGGAGATCTGAGCCTTGGAGTGGACCTAAAACTGCTTCTGAAAGTTAGAAAGCTGCTCTTATTATGGCTTGCATCTTAAAACCTTTCATTTCTCCTTTGTTATTTTATTTTAAAGAGAGAGTCTTCCATTTGAAGTAGAGAAAAATGAATCTAGATGTGAACAAAAAGCTTAAAGGAGAAAGCTGGGAAGCAGCATGTGGCAGAGTCCTCCTGTAACTGTTCTTAGCTGCTTTTTTCCAACGTCAGAAGTTAAGTTTCAAACTGTAAACTGATTTCAACCTTGCTTTAGAAAATCCAGCTCTCCATTCTCTATCATCTTAAATGATGGATGAATCAATTTGAGGTTTATGATTACAGAACAGAATAAAGAAATACATTGTCCCAGGGAGGCAAGGGAAAGAAATATTGCCCTCTTTGCACAATGTTGTCATCCAGCATATCTTTGGCACTGAAGTGGACCCAGGGTAGGACCCAGGGTTGTTTCCCACTGGTGTTAGCACAGCAGTGGGTGGAACAAGGGGATCTGTGTGCCTTGGAGGAAACAAAGACTCTATGCAGGTCTTTGTACACACCAGACTGAGGAGATGTGTCTGAGATTCTCCTGGCAATGGTTGTGTCAGGACTGCTGTGCTGGAAAACTGCAAACCTCTGCTGATGCTTCCCTGAGGTTTCTGTTGGCTGGGTTTGAGCTCTGAGCAGGGATTTTTCCGTATTCCTTACTGGGTGCAAGTAAATCAGTAAGGAATCTTCCTGAGGTGGGACAACCACTTTTTTTTTTTTTTTTTTTTTTTTGAGTTTTGTGCAGCCTTCTCTGGGCAGGGCTTGAGCACTTGGGTAGTGCCACTGCACAACCAAGGGCAGCATAAAGAACCAATTTGGCAGCCACTGTCCAACGTTATCCAGCCTGGATTGTGCCTTTGGAAACGGAATCTGTTGTCTCAGTGACTGCAAGGTTAAAAGTTGAACAAGATAAGACTTTCTCTTGGAGGGCAGGCTGACAGCACACCCAGCCCATGAGTCAGTGGCACCAAAAGGAGGAAACAAAGACAAGAAGGATGGTGCTTTTTCAGACCTGGCTGGGGCAGAAATTGCACAACGGGCAGATGAAATTCTGTGCGGCGCTCAGGACAGAACGAACGCTAGCGGCTCACTGTACTCCATTACCAGGGATTAAGCTTTCTGGACGACTCAACCTCATCTTAAACTTGGGAACAACACGTTCATTTTCCCCCTGACTGTCAGAGCAACCCCCAAATCCCAGTTACACAAAAGCCGTGCCATGAGGAGAGAAGATAAAGCGACTCTTACTTAAGCTGAGGATGCGACTGCGGCTTCTGCTGAGGCGCAGGCTGTGGCTCTGGCTGGGGCTGTGGCTCTGCTTCCTTTGATAACCTGGAGCTGGGAGGACCTTGGGCCTGGGGCCGTGGCTGCTGGGTGGTGGGTCCGGGCGGGCGCTGGGGCTGCGAGGCTGCGGGCTTTGCTGCCTGCCCCGCGGGGAACATGCGCTGGGGCTGCAATGGCTCCTGGCTTTGGGATTGCATTCCTTGGGGTTGCACTGGGCCCCCTAGGTTCAGCACAAGAAAAACTTCATAATGTTATCGTTGCAAAGAGGCCTTATTTAGACTTCATATCCAACACTTTAAAATTATCCTCTCCAATGTGATTAACTCTACTTTCGAGGCAAAAGTCTACTCGTATGTGCTTGCATGGAGGCAATAGCACTGTTCACACTCATTAGGAACTTGCTTGGAGCCCCCATGAATCAGCCTTCAAATTGTTAAATAGCACACAATTTATCCCAGGTACTGACTTCAAACCAAATCAATGGAGTTACCAAAACCCAGAATAGTTTTGGCCCAAGTCAATAGGAGAAGCTGTGAGGTAACTGAACACAGCAGTAATATCTAATTCAGCAAGACATTCACTATTTTCTGCGTAGTTATTGCAGATATTTTCTTCCTCCAAAGTCTTAAAATAATTTCTGTTATATTCCTCTTAGAATCACTCTTACAGCAGTAAAACAACCTCATGCTGAAATTTTCTGGCTGGTTGAAAGTATTTTCATAACTTACTGAACCCCTTAGTGAGATATGTCAAGAACATTACAAGAAACACAAGAAAGTCACTGCTAATTCTTTACCAGGAAGGCACTTTACTGGGAAATTACTGCGTGAAGTGGGAAACTACAACGTGCAGGAGAGACTGAGGCTGTGAAATCCACGGCTGAAAGATGGTACAGCATCATCCAGTGGGTTTTTTTCTGCTTTCTGACTGAAAGAATGCTGTGTCAGACATCAGGGCTTGCTGCTTTTACCTCAGCTCCCAGGTCTGACTGGGGTTTTCTGGGCTGATGGTTGTTGTAACTGAATTTTAACCCTTGCATACAAAAATGCACTCAGGACATCTGACTTTAGGGGAGAAAGGATGGGATGACATTCTGAGTATTTGTTTGTATGATGTTTCACTCAGGATAAGAGCTGCTGTAAATATCACAGAACACAACTGAGCTAGACCTTCTGGATATCTGGGAATTTTTAGTCATGCATAGATATTTAGTGCAAGCAAAACACTTAACCTGCTCAGGTCTCTAAAAGCAAACCTTCACATCTAGATGTACTGCTGGAATACATTATTTTTTGTTTGTTTTTAAATTGATTTTATAGTTAACTTTCCCCTTACTACATGAATTCCAGTGTGTGTGAGTGTGAGGACAGCACGTGCTAATGCCTCAGTGAGTTTTAACACAGTTGTAGCAGTGTGTTGTGGTGTAGAAAGATAAATAGCACGTACTGAATGTTAAGGAATGTGCCTTCATTGTTTATTAATTTGAACCACTTTTGTAGGAAATATTTGAAGGTGATAACATGGTCTTGCAACATCTTAATAAGGAGCCTTTTCTTATTAGTCTCCTTTCACTCAATATTGAAAACCAGAAAGGTTTCTTTCCCCCACTTGTACGTACAGGCTTGAATGCCAGAAACTTTACACTGAAGACAGATATAACTTTCTTTTATTGCACATTAAGCTGTACAAGAGATTTCACATAAAAGATATACTGCTGTCACATTTCCAGCGTTTGCTCACTTTCTTGCAGCTGGGTTGTACAAAAGGCAACAATCATGAAAGAAACTTTTACCAAAAAGAACTGAACAGAACTGAACATTAAGCCTACACTGTAAAACATCTGTTCCCTGTTACCCACAATATTGCACCTAAGCATGCTGACATGCAGAGAGACATCTTGGCTTGTTTCTTGGCTGTGGGATGTAGGAATTGTGTGTGCCCCTGCGAATCCTTCCCAGGGAACAGGCTGGAATCCTGTCTGAGACACCCAGGTCTTCCACACACACACACACACACACACACAACGCACAAATGTCGTGTGAAAAGCACTTGTGAATACTGGCACTACTCCATGCAAAAATACCAACTGCTTGGAAGGAAAATCAGCCATCAGATTCAGTTCTCCACCCCAGGCCAGTATGGTTTGTTCTCTTTTAGGGTGTCTGGAGGAAAGGATTTGTGAACCTGATTTCTAGGTGGAATTTCCTTGATATAGAACAAAATAGCCAATGCCATCGTTGGAATGATCACTGACCCAGACAAATGCTGATCACTAAAGCAAAATATTCATGTAATTTACTGATAGGTAGTAAACAGTAGCACTTACCACAAACATTTAAATAGTTAATAATGCATACCTTAATTCTCATCTCACCAGCCAGCTCGTACAAATAAAAGAAACACTAAGAATGATGAGACTCACTGATAACTTTTTCCAGTGTTTGTAGGGAAAACAGACATAGAACATCAGGCTGTTTTCCCTTTAAACATAATTGTTTGCACTAAACTAATGGCCACTACTCATCTTTGTACATATTCAAGATGAAAATTATAGTTTTGTGGCTTGCTTGCAACTCAGCTTTCTGGTATGCCAGCAGTGTGCAGCTTGTGATTCTAGGCTAGATTTCTCAAAACAGATCAACTGCCTGCCTGTGGAGCTCTCATAGCATTGCATTAGAAATCACTCATGTAAAAATCACAAAGAATTTACCGACAGAAAACCTAGCAGTTGTCAGGCACCTCAAGTCCTTTTGCATGTCTGATGTCAAGCAGTTCTTAGAAACCCTATTAATGTGGATAACGTCAGGACTGGATTTTCTTTACAGCTCTCTGGATAACTTGTAGGTGTAAAATAGGAGACCTGAGTTGGTAAAGAAAACCAGTGACGTTTTTTGTCTTGCATTTTCTAGCCCAGGATCCTCAGCTGGTTAAGGGTACCTTGGTCTGCCATCCCCTCACTTCTCAGTATTTGCAATGAAATGAGCTCTTACAGGAAGTTTAACAGTCCTTGAGGTACTTCTCACCAAATAACCTGGGATTTAAATCTTAGGTAAGTATAAGATGTCTTGAAAGTATTTGCATTAGTTCTCATTAAAAATCTCCATAGATTACTAATTCAGAATGACAAAAAAAGTACTACTTAATTGAAATAGGATACATTAAATACTCACACTTTCACTGAGATATTGCACATAGGTGGCCCATTTACATAGCTTTGTAGCTAATAATTTAATGCAGAATTACTAAAGATATGAATACCAGTATGTAAAATAGAAGATATTTTAAATATTCCTTGGGAAGAACTGTATTTTACGGAGTCACCGAAATACCAGACTTCCACTCGCGTGTAAGTAAAACTCAAAGGTTAATAAACTTTATAAAATTATAACTAAAAAGCCTCACTAGCAAATCCTAATCTAGACTTTTAAAAATATATCTGGATCACCTACCTATTGGTCATGCACACGCACAGAAAAATAAAGGCTATGAGTACAGTGTGCACACACTCACAGAGTAAGCAAAGGGTCGGGGGGGTTGCACCTCGGGGGGATTGTACTGAGCGATATCGAATACTCCAAAAAAACTGGCTAACCATCCAGCATGTACAGTGGCACTGGGCTCTAGAGAGGCACATTCTTTGTACACTGTTGACAGCAGCCCTGCAATCACAAGTTTTACAGAGGAAGGTTGGAAAGCATTACACGCACAGACAGGAACAAGGAAACAACCAGACGGGAGAGTTGACACTGCATAGAAAAAACACAGTCCAGGTCAGCACTGAAACAATGGCAAATTGAACAAAACTGGGATGCTTGCATTAAGAGGGTTTGTTTCTTTGTTTTCAATTAGTTTTGCTTCGTTTTGTGTGGTTTTATTTTTTTTTTTTTCACTTTTCATTTTTGCTTTAACCCTTGCTTTTGGTCTCAATTATCTAAGTAGCCTGGACTTGTTTTGGTCCTACTGCAACGCCATTACAGTCGAGAATGTACTGTAAACAACCTTGAGGTGGTGGTCGCTGAGGTGGGATTTTGTTTGGCTCTGGCTCCTTTAGTGATCCACTCTGGAAAATACATTTGAAAACAGAAGAGAAAAAAAAAATAAAATTAGAGTAGCTCGGTTCCAGGTTTCCATAATTTGTCTTTATTTTCATTAGAAAACTCCTTATTGGTGGGGCTGAATATATTCTTTAAATTTATTCCAGATACCATTTTTTAATTTAGTCGCTGCCTGACATGATGTATGAATCCTGGGCTACTCCAAGGCAGAGCTCTTATAAAAACTGTTTTCCCTTTGCAGCATGTGATTGGGATGCAGGAAGTGCCTTCCCAACCTTACCTCCATTTGGGGAAGGACTTTATCCCCAGTTCCCAGCACCAGGAACAATTTTTTTTTTTGTATCTCGATGCTTCTGCACCTTTTTTTCCTTTTTTTTTTTTTAGGGCAGACTGAATAGGAAATAGATTTCAACAGATACCTTTGTGTAATTTAAGAAATAATTTATTTTTAAATATGTTCACTTGTATCCAGAAGCTTTTGCACAGCAGGAGTTTCACCAGTGATAGTTTCACTTTGATTTGCTGGCTCTAAGGGGGGAGGGAGGTGGGCTGTTCCAGCTTCACTGTTTTGCTAAGCAAAATGAAAGAAGAAAGCAAAAACCACAGACAAATAATAAAAATAATTGAAATGACTTCATGCTTCTCCATCTGACATGTTATTAGAAACACATGTAATACTTCACTTTTCAAAACAGGAGGTTTATTTGGCAGCATCCTTTTCACATGGATACTTGTGAAAGGAAAAGATGTGCCTGAACCAAAACCTTGGAGCAGAACACCCTCTGGGAACAGGAGTATTTGAATCCAAACTTTGTCTTAGGCACATCTCTAATATTTTGAAATGTGAAAGACGTTAAATCATTGGACATAATAGCTTAGGATTTATTTTTTAAGGATCCAGAAATCAAATTGCCGTCTGTCGAGAGGAAAAAAAATGCAGAATTTATTAAAGAGCAAACGCAAAATCAATTAAACATGTTGCTTGCAGAGCTTACTGGGTTTTTTTCTGATAGATTTGTATTTGATCTCACTCCTAGTGCTTTATTTGCAGAATAAATCTTGCTCCTAGTGCTCTGAATTCCTGCCCAGCAATGCAGCTGCCGAGTTCTAAGTGGCGCAACAGCTCTCCAGTGCATGCAGCTGCTGCAAGTTGCTGTGTCTGCCTTAGCTGCATAAATAAAAGGACACAGGCCAGCTCTAAAACTCTCATTGTACAATACAGCATTACCAACCTGCAGGAGACCAAATGAGGAGTAAAAACCATCCACACAAACTCTGCTCCTTGATTTACCTGACCCAGTTACACAGCTCCCGGTGAGCATCACTAAAGGAGTGAGGATAGGTAGGAAATAAGAAAATTTTGTAAGGAAGGACAAAGCCTCCAGGAGATGTCACAGAGCTTTAGTGTGGGTTGGAGTCCTCTCTTTTTGTTTCCCTCTTTGCTCTGGTTTTCAGAGCCTCGTGCAGGAGCTGCCGGGCTCCCCTGGGCACGTTCAGCACCCGGAGTGTTTGTGGCATCCACTGTGTGCTCCCTACAACATCTGCATCTGCATCAGGAGCTCCTTGGAGACCAGGGCAATTAGCCCAGAGTGGAAAGTTGAAAAGCAGCCCTGGAGGAGCAGCTTCTGCCCTGTCCCAGAGCTGGGATGCTCCTGGCAGCCCTCGCTCTGCTCCTGGGGCAGTGGGACGTGCACAGAGCTCTGGGAGGGAAACCACCAAGACTGAGGCTTCAAGAACTCCAAGAGTTTCTCTCTGGAGGCCCAAACAGACCACGTGACTTTGTTAGAAAGCACACACCATATTTTATAATTGCAATTATCATGATTGGCACGTGACGGGCTCCTTACCCTTCCCAAGGGCCACAGCCCAACCTGGGGCTCTCTGCAGTGGCACAGGGTGGCCAGGGAGGATATCAGCGTTATCCTTTTTCCACTAAAACAAAAGACCACGTAGGTAAAACTCGTGTTTTATTTAGAAACGCAGGCTGGCAGTTTAAATTCACATCCACTTTAGTATTAGAACAACATCTGCAGGGCCTCTGCCCGCCCCGTGCCCCGAGGCTGGAGCAAATCTGCCATTTGTTCTGGCACTGAAATGTCTCAGGTTTTATCACACCACTGCACTGACTTGACAGACAGCAATCGTGCTGTCCTTTCGCAATCTGCACGTCCCCCGTCTCGCAAAGAAATGATTTTATCCTAAAGGAAGCCTTCAATAAGCATTATAGGAGCTCGCTGATCCTTCAGCTCTCCTGAGAGTTGAGAGCCTTGTGCATTTTCTGTTAAAGGTGCATTTCCCCCTCTCCAGTCACTGACTGCAGCTGTCCTGATTTTACCACCCACACATCCTTTTTTTTTTTTTTTTTTTTTTTTTTTTTACCAGATATCACCTGGTGCTTCCAGGAACCTCACCCACACTCCAGGCCAATCACATGGGTATATTACTTTGGCTAATTAGGCAACCCACCCAGGCTGACCCAAAAAGTCTAATTAGCATTACATTCCTAATTGAGAAATCTTACTCATGGTTTTTCAATGGTCTGTAGCAATCCAGCCCTATTCAAGAGCCTTTCTTTCAGACAGTCAGAAACCTTGGTACTTGATATTAAAGGCAGGCTTTGAACCAGCCTTCTTTGCTGCCCTGAGCCAAGACTTTTAATAAAATGCAGACTTCTTCTAAAACATCAGTTGTTGGCAAATGAATTGCAGACTGTTCTTCTCACCTCTGCAAGGTGGTGCCAGAGCAGTTGTGGGAGCTCCTCTCTGAGCAGAGGTGCTGGACCAGACCTGTCCTGCAGATGGATTCTCCCCTCTTGCTGATTTTCTGTTCTCCTTTGTTGCCCAGCCTAGAAGTTCACCCTCCTACCACCTTCTTGTAGCACAAGCATGTTTTCCTGGGCTGCAGCTCTGATCTGCAAACATGCTGGGTTCAAACACTGCAGGATCAAGGGTTAAATGCAGGATTTTATCATGGAAAATGGCCCTGCACAGGTCCTCACTTAGATGCTCAGGGCTAAAGAGCAGAGTCAGTGGTACAGGAGTGTGCTTGGGATGGTTCAGGGGAGGATCAGTGGTACAGGAGTGTGCTTGGGATGGTTCAGGACAGGATCAGTGGTACAGGAGTGTGCTTGGGATGGTTTGGGATTACCTTCTCCTGCCATGAGGTGGCTGAGGGCAGGAGAAGCCCCTTTGGTTTTCATTTTGTGGAACACAATTTTCACATCCCACCCAAATTCCCAAGGAGAAGGGGTTGCTGATGTTGACAGGAACATTCTGTAGGGCTGCCTAAAGGAGCTCTCCTGCTCAAAGGGGTTTGCTGTTTACATAACTGCCCCCAAAAATATACAGCTTCGCCTGGGGAAGCCTCCAAGCCACATGAATGCTGCAAACCCACTCCAGGGATTTCTCAGCTCTGGGCAGAACAAGCGAGGATTTGGCTGCATAATGACCTTTAGGAATATTGGCTAATTACAGCCAGAGCACAAACCCCACTACTTATGTAGAATATAAATGTCTCTAGATGTCCCTGTGGCACTTCTTCCTTTCCACACTTACCTGAAACTGTCTCCCTAGAGTTTTAGGGGTAGAACTGGCAGAAAAAAGCTGTTTATTCTTCAAGAAATTGTATTGGAATTTGATCAGGGCATTGCTTCTTTTTCTACCTTTATATAAATGCAGATTGGATTCACAGACATTTGAATTTTGAACAGTCTGAAGAATGTTGAAATGTGTGGGAGCAAAAGCAGCAACTTGGCAGGGAAATAGCCCTTGGGCAAAAGAGATGCTAAACAGAGTCCCAGCAAAAATTGATTTTGATTTGGCTGAGTTTGAAGACTTTGTGAACTGCAGTTGGAGCACGTAGAGTTGTTTTTGGGTCTCGTTTGGTTTTCTTTGTAACGCAAGGACAGGAGCTTTTCATAGGTATTTCAATATTTGAGGGGAAAGCCATGGTTTTCAGGTCAAGAAAGAGAGGGATCAATTGAGAGTAGCCAAAGTACGAGCTGAGTTAGAGCTCATAAAGGAACAGGAATAGAGAGTAAAACACTTAAGTGACAGGAGAACTACAAAAAAATGTGATTGCTAAAGAGAGGTCACTGAGAGAGTTTAAGTAGAGAGTAAATAGTAAATGAGTGTTTAAGTGGAGAGTAAATGGTAAATGAGTGTTTGAAGTGTTATAGATTATGATAAACACAGGAGCAAGGGCAAGATGGCAGGCAGGATAAAAGCTAAAAATGAGATGCAGGTAAAGATGAAACATTCTTCATCCCAGAAATGAAAATCAGCTGACTCATGAAATACAGAATTCCATACCAGGTCTCTCTAAAATTGGGAATGGCTAAGTTACACTGGAGAAGCTAAAGCACTAATGGTACATTGAGGGAAAGGAAGTGGCTGCTGAGGAAGAAAGCAGTTATTGAACAAGAAATAGTGGGAAGGACATTAGTGGGATGCAGAACTCAAGTAGATTATTAATTAATTAATTGGCATAAAAAGTAGGTGTGTACTGCTAAAACCTGTAGATGATACAGAGCTAGAAGACTAGAGACGAAATATCCTAAAAAAGAATGAAATTGATCAGTGAAGTTAAAAAAAATATAAAAATAATTTTGGACTGATGACATAAATCTGTCACAAAGGCAGACCTCACTCACTAACTGAAATCTAATTAGAAAGATTTGTGCAGTAAAAACCCCAGAATCTCATCACAACTCAGTGCAGCCTTTGGGAGAATCTGTTTGCTTAGTTTAGTAAAATAAAGGGGTTTTATAAACGAGAACTGGGGGCAGAAACCAAGCCAAAGGACAATGCAAACCAAGAAGAAATGTGTATAAACTGAATAAAGCTGGGCTGCAAATAAGCACATGCTGTATAATTTAGCAAATCAGTGAAATCCTGAAGTGGAGCATCCAAAACCACAAAACTTTTCAGTGTCTTGTTGTTTCCTGCTTTCTCCCTTCAGCCTTCAGCCTGCAGTGACTGTGGCTGGGGTTTTTCCTGGTTGCTGGTCCAGACCTTCCCCTGGTCCAGATGACTCTGGCTCAGGTGGTGCATCTGCCCCATTGAATGGCACTGGACAGGACTGTAAAGATTTTGTTATTTGCTGTCTTTTGTATTCCCTGTGGACTGAGAGGAACAGTGACAACTACAATGGGGAGATGAGTTTAAAAAAATCCACCTTCCTGTTGCCTGTGCAAGAAGGGCAGCAAGAGGAGAGTTGTTCTCTCCTGCTTTTTACATATTTTTGGAGTGCCACTGTCCAGCCTAGCCCTTCTGCACTGAGGGAATCTGTGTGGAAAACACACTCAGCGAAAATGGGGCCAGCCTGGGGTTTCTCCATGTTGAAGTTGTGATAGAGAATTCAAAAACTCAGAGCACTTTTGTTGTTGCCCAACCAACTTTCCGAAGAACCTCTGCAGACCCTGTTAGAGTCTTTCCTTGAATGGGTAGGAAATGACTGCTCAGAGCAGAAAACAAGATAACAGTGAGATTTTTACTTGGAAGAGTATTTAAAAAATGCACCGAAAAGGGATTTTTAATTAAACGTCAAAGAGTATTCTAACTTTGATTTTAGAGACTGTTTTCCATTGCTAGATAACTAATTACTTCCCAGGCAATAGCTTCCTTCTTGAATATGTTTACACACGGTCTTAAAAATCATAAAATCGTAGAATGCTTCGGGTTGGGGCTTTAAAGATCCTTTTTTTCTGGCTCCACCTGGGCAGGGATGCTCCCAGCAGAGCAGGTGGCTCGGGGAAGGTGAGCAGCCAGCAGGAGCTCAGAGCTGCTCTCGTGGACACTCCAGCGTTTCCCCTGAGACACTGCAGCAGCTGAATTCCCACTGACAGTTCCAGCCCTACTTTCTGTTACTCTGCTGAACAAAAAAAATAACCCCACCTCTCAGTTTGATGAGGTTTCTAGAGAAGCAGGATGTCACCTTAGGAGGGAAAATGAATTTCTGAAGTCCCATCAGTTATTGAAGCTTTCTGCTTCCTTCCGCAGCCAGGCAATAGTTGCAATGGACAAGGACGCTTCGTTTATTTCTCCTTCAGCTCTTTTCTTTGCTTGAAGAAATCAGATTTCCCCTTGTGCTCTTGGAGTAGGGAACATTCAAACCCCGCAGTGGCCCAGCAGCTTTCAGTCAGCTCTTCCCAAGGAAAATGTTTTTCCCCACAGAGAGGGAGGGGGTGCGGAGTCTGGGATAGCAGCGAGCTCCCCCGTGTGCTGACACTGAGTGTGGGGGGACTTTGGAGCAGGGGAAGAGCTCAAAGACAGGAAAAAGCAGGGAAAAGTGTTCAGGACATCCAGGAGAACATCCTGCAGCTGGCAAGGTGAATTTCCTCTCACCTTTCCCAGCGAACAGAGGAAGCCCCACACTGGCAGTGGATAAGGTGGAAAACCTGTGCTGAGGGTTGAAGCTGTGGGGAAGGTTTTGACCCCTGAGCCCAGGGATTTTGGGTGATGCTGTGCTGAGTCTGCTCCTCCAGTTTTAACAAAAAGAAGATTATTTTTATGACTATTTGGAAATACGGGATGGTAAGTGATCCTTGCAAGAGCAGGAGGAGCTTAAAGTCTGCAGAACTTCACCTTGAGCCTCAGAGATCTTTCCTCACTGGATCCATTCAGAGCTGGAGTTTATCCTTGGAAACTAGAGAGTCTGCAAAAAAGGTGGTGGAGCAGCCTCAAGCCCAGCCTGAGAGCCCTGATTTTGTGGGTTTAGGGTCACAGAGCCGTGGAGTGGGAGGGGGCACAGAAAAGAAGCACTGGGAGAGACACCCGAGCTCTCCCCAAATAAAAGTGAATTTCAGGGCTCTGGTCAGAACCAAACACAACCACCATTCACAGCTTCTCTTCCTGCTCCTCGTGGTGCTGCTGCCACCCTCAGCCACCCACAGGAGCTTTGGGGGCTGCTCAGAGCTCTGAAAAAGTCTCTGTTGGAAGCTGAAAGACCCTGGAGGGGGATTTTGAGGCAGCTGAAGACGAGTTTGCTCTGCTGGCAGCTCCAGAAGTTCATCCCCACATTCCGGAGTTGGAAGGGTGTCTGAGTGTGAGGGCTGCTTATTTTTCTTTCCTGTGGACAAATCAAGAATAGCTGGAGTTGAGCTGCTCTGGGTTTGGATTCTTCCATAATTTCTCTTGGTGCTTCTCCTTGTTTAAAGATTTTGACACACGTTTAGCACACGGTCCTTATTGAAAATAAACTGTGTCAGGGATTTCTGGGGAGAGGGGCAGAATTCCTGCAAGTTAAACATGGAGAAAAGCCAACCCCCTCTGCTTAACAGGGTATGGTTTAAAGGTCAGAGAAATCAAACAGCAAAGTCAAGTGGAGACAGGGAATAATAACCAAAAAAAAGTACAGAGGAAACACCCACCACGGTGGGGAAAGGAAGGGAGACCAAGGAAAAGCCTCCAAAAAAAAGATATTTCTGTTAGGTTCAGCTTAAATAAACAAGATCAGAGAGTAAAAATAGATGAAAAATAAGATTAAAAAAAAATATTAAAGGATGTTCTATACAATAGTAATTGCAACACTAAGACAAAGCAGAGAGGTCCAGCCTGGGCTCTCCTGTCCTGTTTGTGTCTGTGGCAGCTTTTCCCTGGCCTAACCAAGGGATCACTGCTTCCCTTGCTCTCATCTGGGAAAGGATGGGTTTTGCTCTAGAATGGAATGAGGAGAATTTTTGCAGTTTCCAAAAAAATGCCTGTGGGACCAAAAAGCTGCTTCTCACAGAAGTCTACCAAGAGCAGACAGGCCACTCCATCGTGGTGGGCTCAGGATTACTTTAAACCCCAAATATTTTCTTGCTTCTCAAGGGGAGGGACCACGGGGTGTCAGAGTTCCCAATACCACTGGCAGACTGTGAGATGATCAGGAGATCATCTGGCAGGAAGTAAGAAAAAGTTAGGAAAAGCATAATTTTACTGTGTGAGTGAAGACAAAATGAGAATATTAATGTTATTATGTTTAAGAGAAATGTGGAAA
The DNA here is from genome assembly GCA_013390105.1 of Tichodroma muraria. Classification (NCBI taxonomy): domain Eukaryota; kingdom Metazoa; phylum Chordata; class Aves; order Passeriformes; family Sittidae; genus Tichodroma; species Tichodroma muraria. The sequence goes on along the minus strand of WAAG01016050.1, from coordinate 100,639 downwards.
AGTATCTATTAGGTATAATACTTGGGGTTTTTTTCAGTTTTACCAGTGCTTTGTGGCTTTCTGAATTAAAAAATCAGCATTAAGGCTGAAGCACTGGATCCTACAGACAACTGAGATCATCCAAATCCTCCTGGGCCTGAGGCCTGACCCTGTCAGGGGCTTTTTCCTTTGGGTTTCTCTTCTAATGATTACTTTGTGAGCGAATTTTTATCTTACCAAGCTTTTGCTGGCTTTTCTGCAGAAACCATTTATTTTCCCAGGTATACTGCTGGTGATATGCATTCAGTATAGAGTACTCAGAAATTTAAAAAAAAAAAAAAGAAAAATCAGGGTGCACCCAGAAAACTTTATTTAATTTGGACAAATTTCTGTCGAGGTCAGTAGAAATTTTCACCAAATAACCCTAAACCTTTAATAAATGTGTATCCTTTATTGTATTCTTCTATAATCTAAAGGCCATCAGATCCCTTCAGAGGAGCACCCTTGGCTATTTCTTGGCACACTGAACCAAGCTGAGCAGGATAGCCATTATCAGTGCTCTGATTAAATCACCCTCCTTTTGTGGACACATTCACAGCTAAAATCCCAGAGGGTTTGTACAGATTTATCCCCAGTCATCTACCTGAGACCTTTGTTCAGGGAGAGGCTCAAAACCAGCTCTGAGCAGCTCCTGTGCCTCCCTTGGCTCTCACTCCATCTGCTGGTGCAGGAGCTCAGGAAGGATTTTAAACCAATTATTTTCACTTTCACCATCACTTTGTCAGTAAAATTCCTCCTCAGTTATTTATATGTCACTTCCTTATCGATATTAAAGATTTTAGGGTTTATTTTCTGGCTTGAACATTGTGGGTTTGATATATTGCAGTTCAAAAGTTCAAAATAAATCAAACTTTGTTAATGAAATGGGGACTGTTTTAAATACATGAGTATCCCTCGTCCAGCAGTTCCAGCTGAGTCCTGCCTCTGTGGTGGCCTCTGTCCCTCACATGCAGAACTTGCCACGAGTAGGGGTCGTGTTCAAAGATGGACAAAACAACCTCAGTGTAGGAAAAAAACCCAAACCATCATTTTATACTTGTGATAAAAAAACTTTACTGGATTAACTGTGCCCCAAATGTAGCTTTTTACAAGGATGTGGTGAGCTCAGGCTCCTACTTGTTTATTTTCTGCTGCTTTTCTTAATTCCCTATGTTTATGTTGGGATCTAAAAGAGTAACAGCTGTTCTTATATTTTCACCAATATAAAAACTAAGAGTTTAAAAACCCCTTTTGATTAAAATAAACCCACACAGATAAACATTGTGTGTGTGTATATATATATAGAGAGAGAGAGAGAGAGAGAGAAAGAGAGAGAGAGTTATATACGTGCACATTGAGGTAGCCTATTAAAATATATTCCATACTGAAATAATAATAAAAAAGAGAAAGAAATGCATTACAATAACATGACGAAAAATTTTCGAGTACAGAGCATTTCTGATTCGAAAAATATATAGAAAAATAGAATTTCGATGTGATACAGCTTATGGACTAGGACGTAATGCCTCGTAATAATAAATAATAGATAAATCCCCAAGTCACTTATTCCAGAAGAGAAGCCACAAGGTGTCGCTGGGATGCAAATAACCAAAATACTGCAGTAAAGGGGCACCACCTCCAGCAAAAATGACAGTTTTCAGAATGGCTTTTGACTTAAATAACCTTTGGAATGTGTTGCATTTCAAATTGTGTGATTTCTGTGCCCCAGCAATATTTTTCCTTGCTCTCTGTGAGTTTTGATGCCAATGGTTTAGATTCTCTACCGATATATTTAAGAAGGCATACACAAGAAACCTGTAAGGATTTTAATAAGAAATGTAATTTATCTTACCAAAGACTATGATTTAAAAGCACTTTTAAGGACAGTGGACTAATGCTGAATTATCCATTTCCACATAACTCCATGAGGGGATCCTTCCCAATTAAATGTGCTCCCTTCAGCTAAGATCAAACCCAATAACTGCATTTTCCGGCCTGAAGTTTTCATAAAAACTCCTGTGATTGGAAGTAAATTGCTGCTCATCATAAGTAGTTTCCTTTAAAGAATCCCACTAAATCCAAGAGATGAGAAGTAACAGAACTGTGGCTAATCCTATGGAACTCCAGGGGTAGGGAGTTTGCTGATGATTTTCTCTCCGGAATCCACAAGTTTTGTTACTTGCACTATGTCCACCTGTGGTACAATTTTCTCCCAAAATTATCCCATTTTATTGTTCTTTATGGAACAATAAAACGGGATACACTACATCATGTAAAGGGTCAGGGAGTGGAGAATACACTGATTTTATAATTGGTTTATTAGCACGGTGTCACTCCTTTCTTTGACGCCAAAGAGAACCAGGATGTAGCTGGGAATGCTCTGCTCTTTGTGATGTCCTCATGTCATGGACACTGTGCCTCTGGAGCACAAATTCCTTCCTTCTTTCCTCCCCTTAAGGAAATAAATCCCTTATTCTTTCATGGATAATGCAACAGGACTGAATGAACATTTTCCTAACAGGGTTTCCCTCAGCTTTGGCTGCTCACACACCCATAAACATTTGCATTTTATGGTGATTCTCACGGACAATGTCATTTTCTCTGCAGAATTTCCTCCAGCACAATCCACCTCAGGACCTGACAAGCAGCTCTGAGTGGGTGTTTGACCATTTCTGTTGTTTTATACACAAATGTAATGGGCAAGGAACGAGCCAGCCCCCGCAGAGCTCTGCAAATCCAGAGCAGATTCACTGGGAAGTTTAACCTATTTGCTTGATTTTTAAGAAAAATTTGAAAAAGGCTTCTCTAAAGATCTGCCAAAAGTAGTGTAAGAGGTTAGAAAATATGGAAATTTAGAGTTCCACAGTTTTATTGCCTGCAACGAGAGCAGGTTTGTTTATGGAAAACTTTTACAACACATCCCTAGATCAAGTTCTATTTTCAGCATGGTTTGGGGTAAAACAAACGACCATAATTTAAATAATAGAAACAACTTCATTTTTGAAGGATTTTTTTTACCATGACAGGTAGAATTTCTGTGAGTCCAAGTCTCCTCCTGCCCAACCTCTCTGCCCTCTGTGCACCAGCAGAACCTGCTACAGAATCTGGGCAAGAGCTTGCAGATAAATAAACAGGTAACATACAAAACATATATTAAAAAAATGTCCCCGTTCAGATATCTCAGTTTTAATGGGTTTAACAATTCCAGGCCCTGCCCCTGTGAGGTTTCCCTTTGGAATTTGCTCCCTCTGGCTCTGTGACAGGGAGAGCTTTGCCAGCCTTCCGAGCACCGCGGGGCCAACCATCCCCACCAGGACTTGGCTGCCCAGGGCTAAACAAAGGCTGATTTTCCCAATCATTGATTTGTTTTCTGATGGATGCTTAATTGGAGTGGGGCTAACCACTGTGGGCATTTATAAATTGAGGCATGTTTTCATGTACAATCCAACCCAGTGCTGCAGTCTGGACTAAAATAGAAACACTTTTAAAACCCCCAGATAATAAAGAAATTCGGAGCATGGCACATCTGGAGCTGCATTATTGATCATAGGCTGCTCATTTAAAAGCAGAAGTAGCAAAACTCAGCAATTACTCTCTGATAGCTCTGGTACTTTGGCTTCTACACGTGCACAGAATTGATTTGGGATAAATTAATTACTGGCTTTGCATTTTGTGTCACCTGTAGAAATGGGCAGTGTGCCCCTGCCCTGCAGATGAACTGGGTGTTTCTCAAGAATAGGAAATAATTTCTTACATTGGGAAAGGAGAAGACTGTTCAAAAGTGAAAGGGGCAGCTTTGTTCTAGTAGACTGATTTTACTCTTAGCAAAACCCAACTAAAAATTAACTACATGTGAGGAGTTATCTGCTTTAAATTCTACAAATGTGTTTCATGATTTCCCCTTAAAGCTGGAAAGATTAATGGGTATTTGCAAATGGAATCTTCAGCAGGAAATCAGGTCCCCTTTACCTGCCCTAAACTGGTGTAATGAGGCCAATTCTAAGAGTCTGATTAATTGAGAGGAAAACTAACAGATATTGCAAGTGTTCTGAAGGAACATCTCTGGTTTTCACAGCATTTTTTTTCTCAAGTGCAATCCATAATGTAAGGATAGGCTAAGGAAAGGAAGATTAATGTGAAATAACATCTTGTTGCCATCAGTAAGGGTTGAATCCTTCAGGAATAACCTAAACTAAACAGGAACCTACCAGAAGTCCACCATCCAGAATATTCTCTCTGCATTCACCCAAAACTCTGGTTTAAGAGCAAAAACCCCTTTCCATGGACATGCTGAGTGACAGCAATGACTGAGGAATTTAGGAACCTTCTAAAAATGCTCCTTGGATCCTGTTTTCATTCTGGACTCAGGTGGGCAGTTTTTCTTTGGGAATGCTTGGGAAGTTTATTTACATCCAACAAACAGCCAGTTTCTTTGGATGACAGCAGTAACAGCAAATGCTCCTCCTCCCCTGACTGCTCTGAAATCCAGGACAGCCTACCCAAGACCTTACATCTTTTCCCCGAAATGCAAAATATCAAATGTGAATCCATTCATGTGACAGTGATGTCTGTTATTACTTTAAATTTTGGTTTATGTTGACTTTTATTGAATGGATAACTCTAAATTTGACTCTTTGCTCCATTTTAATATCTGGGTAATCTGTTGCTCCTAAAAGGAACTATTTTAGCAAAAGGTGATTTATTTTTTTCCCCTTCTTCTTTCTCTCTCAGTGCCCTTTACAATGGACTTGAGTCATGTTGGATGGAAACTTCTCCATTGTATGTGGTTGTGTGGCTGAAACAATTTTGTGCTTAGTTTCAAGTGGCTGCAGCATAAATAGAAGCCACACCACTTATTTTTTTCATGTGGGATGGGGTATTTTTATATCTTAAAGCATGATGAGATATTTGAAGAACAAATTAGTCACTCTGCTTCAAGAACTGGTCTGTCTGAGGTAGGCCACAAAATTGTTCTCAAATTGTTTACCTGGTGTGGAGCCTGCTGGGAGCAAAAATAGATCCTTGATTTAGGCTTGGTATTTAGCTATTTAGGCTTGGTAATTCCTGGCTTACAGTTTGGCTGATTCTGGTGTTCAGCTGATGCCCCTGGAGCTCAGAGGTCCAGGGCAGCATCAAAGCCCTTAAGAGGTCATTGGCAGGATGGATTTGATTATATTTGATTATATTTCACCCAAAGCTTCTCTGCACAAACTGTTCTAGTTCCTTACCACCCTCATTGTAAAGAACTGATGTCTAATCTAAATATCTTTCAGTTTAAAACTATCCCCCTGCCACTGAGTCCTGGTAAAAAAAGGGGTTTATAAGCCCCTTTTAAGCACAGACCCCCCAGGTCACCACTTGTTACTGGCTTCTATTTAAACACCCGCCCAATTCCTTACCCATCAAATTCCACCCAGCAAATCCACACCTCTCCCAGCTTTTCTGTCCTCAGAGCCTTTTACAAAAATGCCACACTCCCCGAGGTCATTAAAAGGATCAGTACAATAAATCCCACATTTTTAAAGCATGGAAATGGAAACACAATGGTGATTCCTGGAAGTCAGCTGGTAGCAAGGCCAGGGGCACAATTTTTCATGCCCACACTTTGTCAGGCCATGCAGGATAAAAGAAGTGAAATGCATCTACTTGCAGCCTTTGGCCCATGTCTTCTACTATGCTGAACGTATTTCAGGAGTTTCCTAGATTTCTAAGCTGTTTTCGTGAATTGCAGCACATTAAAAAAGATTATAACATAATTAATTTCTCACAAGAACAAGAATTATTCAGTATTATTTTTGACAGGACAAGGACAAATCCTCAGGACGAGGGTTTTTTTGTGACAGTGCTTCTTAGTATTTCCATATTATTTTATATATAGGACTGAAGGGAAACAGTACAAAGCCTGGTAATTCCCTGAACCCACAGGCAGAAACAGAGCAACACTTGCACTTCTTGATTATATCTGGAGACAACCTCGTTGAAATATAACAAACTGATAAAATGTGTTGGTAAGTTCTCAAATCCTTGGGGTTCCACAGGCGTCCGGACTCTTGGAGGAAAACCTTGAGTTTAAAATGATAGACCAAGGTGCTCTATTTTTTAACTTAATTTAAATTTAATTTTATCCTACCTGAGGCTGCTGAGTGGCAGTGGGTCTCTGAGGAGATGGAATAGGAGTTTTGGACAACATTTGGTTCATTTTGCTTACTACTAACTCGGTGATGTGCTGCCTGTCTTCGGCCTGGTGCTCCCCGATCAGGGGCATGGCACAGTCCATCACCTGCAAAATGCAACAGGACATCAGTGCTGGGAAGGAAATTTCTCCTCATCCCTGCAGGAGACAGCAGGGTGTGCATTTACAGGGTTGGTTTTAGCAGAAGTACACGAGAATTATGGGAATTACATGTGTTCCATCAGAGAAAAACCAACAGAACAGCAACTTTGCGGTGCCATCCCCTCCCAGTCTCCCACAAAATGGAAAGAGAAAGAACCTTCCAAAAAAAAAGATTCACTTCACACCCGGGCACACACTTGGGGAACGGGAAGAGGAAGCACAGGGCTGAAAGGAAAATGAGATTTCCCAGGCTGTGCAGTGATCTGAAGGATTGTTCTCCTGGCTCAGCTGAGGGTTTCCTCCCTTCCCCGCTCCTGTGGCTCGCACCACATCCACGAGCCGAACTGCAGCGTGGAAATGCAGAGTGAAACTTCAGCTTCCTAGCAATTTGTGGAGTTTTGCTAGAGAGATCTGGATCCCGACTGATTCATGAAAGACTTCAAATAACACCTCATTATTATCGATAACCTTTTCTGAGAAGTAGTGTGGCTGCAAAGAATAAGTAAGAATTTCTACAGAGAAAGCAGGAGGGCAGAGAGACAGATAAAAATGGGTGCATTTCCATTCTAAACATGACAGGTTAATAATGCTCAGAGGTTATTTATCGCAGCCATTCTGATGAATAAAACTAATACTGAATTTTGCCACTTCAGTGAGTCCCAAGCATTTGTTATTTCTCCAGAATATTTGTTATTTCTCCAGTGTATCCACTTCTACCATCTGCGTTTGTTTCAGGGGAAATAAAAGCATAACACAGCCCCAACTATTATTCACAAGGGCAGTGGGAATTCCTACTAAGAAAAATAATAGGATTTAATTCACTTTTGAGAAACTGCAATCCTTTTTCCATGTGCATCAGGGCATGTCCATGTCACCTGCAGAGCTGCACTCTGGTGTTTCTCACAGGTCTGGGTGGAAGAATTTTATTATCTGAGGGGTGCATGGGGATCTGTCTGAAGAGCAAGAACACACCCACTTGTGTGGATGTCTCCTGATGTAGAAGGGATTCAGTGGCATCAGAACTCTTCTCAATCCCCCAGCCTCCACAGAACACCTCCTTTATTAACAAAGAACAGAGCTTTGCCTTCCTTCTTTTAGATAGTCAAGGGTTTCTGAAAATTAGACACAGAATTTAAATGGAGTTTAAGAATTAAATTAAATTAATTTCACAGAATTTAATGGGAGTTTAAAGCGATATTTGGATTTAAAAGAACATTGCACCTTGCAGTAGTTGGGAAGGAGCTGCATTATAAATAATATAAACCTTGATCTTTTCAAACTATGGTGAGAACTATAGAAATTCTTCTTGAGTGACAAAGGCTACTTTGTTCCAATAATGGGATTAGTTGAAGTCCCAAATAATTTCCAAGATTCCTCTGTTTGGTCATTTACAAGATTCACTGATGTTGTGTGTTGGCAACCAAAATGCTGGCAATGCTTGTGCTGGGATTTTCAAATCTAAGAGGTCTCCTTTGAGCTTCCTCACAGTCAAAAGGCTTTAAAATAACGCCAGAGTAAACAATGCAATAATAATTGAACTCCAGAACAAATGTTTCCTTAGAAATGAATGAATGGTTTTCCACTCTAGGGCCACATCAACAGTAGTAAAGAGATGTTTAATAACTACACTGAAAGGTTCTTTAAAGTTTATCATATTTTTTAACAATCATAATTTTAAGTGGAACATCCCAATGTTTTCCATTAATTGAGAGAAGAGTTGATCAACCAGTAAGGGTCGACATTTCTGAAGGGGTAAAATGTCACTTTGCAGGTTGTGTGGCTCCTTAATATTAACTTCTACTCTCTTACTGCTATTTTTAAAATTGTATAAACACTTTAAAAATCCACTTCCTTGTATCCTGAGCTATTTCTTGCAAGAGGAATTTGCATCGTGCCTGGAGGGACCCAAAGTTCCAGGAGTGTGAAGTGTTAATAATGACTGAATATAGAATGTTTTGGTGTGAAGGGCATTGGATGTTTTGTTCTCCACTGCAAACCACCCTGATTTTCAGAGCAGAAGTGATGTTTGGGCTCTAAATATCTGGTTTAATGGGAGCTATTTTTAAAAATATGCACTACAGGGTGTAGATGAACCCCCCTCTTACCCAGCATCAGTTGAAAGTTTCACAAGAAAGCAAAAAATCCCTTCCCTTTGTTTACCATCCATTTACATTGAAACAATTACTTGGAATGACTGTGAAATAAATTGCCTCCAATAAGGTCCTGCCAAAGGATTAGACAGGATTAAGATCTGGAGGACTGAGTTTGGACTGAATTTCTGCTTTTAAGTACTTCTACAACTGCAAGTTCACACATCAGCTTCCTTTGGGAGATACTGCCGTGGTGTTTAGCAGAACTTATGGGAAAAGTGAAAATAAGAAGCTTTGAGCTGTCAAATCTTCATGTCCACTCCAGTAGAGAAGTTGCTACAATGCTCGAATGAAGAATTTTCAGGCGTAGTCACAAATTGAGGCAGATTCAAATGGATTTGGCATTAAACCAGAGCCGTTTTCTCTTTTCAATCTCTTATCACTTGGGCAGGTTTTGACCTTGTTAAAATCCCTGGGTTTGTTGCCACAGGGGCACAAATATTGTTGGCCAAAGATGTGGCAACAGAGCACCTCTGCCACTCCCTGGCAAAGCAGCTGAGATCCAGGTGGATGCTTTGCATGGTGTTTTTTGGTGTATTTTCTTTTCCTTTCAGAGAATACAGTCTATTTTCGTTCCTAGCACAAGAGTTAATTACAACTATTTTATATTTTTATTTTATATAAACGTATCCTAAGAATATTTTGGGNAAACATACACAAAGCTCCCTGTTTATAAACAGTCTATTTACAGCCTGTGCTAGATTTAAAACCCCATTTAAACCCAGCCAGTTTTTAGTTCATCATATAGCTCAGCTATTTAAAATATTGGAGTTTCCCACTAAGAGGATTTCACAGAAAAAAAAGGACATCTGTAATTTATAAAATCAAATACGTTCCTCTTTTGCAGACGCCAGTAAAAACATGGGTCACTATGAATTACAGTCACTTAATTCATATCACTGAGAACGTGCATTTATATATGAATGTATTTTCATTTCAGTAGCCAGTTCTTTGGGATGAATTTTCTCTTATNNNNGGGATTGACTGTACATATTAGTAGGAAAGGTGAATAGCTAAAATTTGGGATACAAGACTGAGACTGGCAGGAAAAAGAAGAGAAGTTCTCTAATTAGGAGGGGAAATGGGATGGGATTTACAAAGGAGCCAGAGCGATTATAAGGTATCAGTAATTGCAGAAGGATCATGGTGTTTGAGGGAGAAATTCCCAGAGCCACTGGCCACACCCAGCTCCGCTGCATCCTCAGTTCATCCCCAAGGATTGGGATGTCCTGGGTGGGGATTTGGGAAGGGCTGGGAAGGGCAGAGCTGGGGAGGTTAAAGGAAGGACAGAGGTAAAGAGTACCGTGGATAAAGTGGGAAAAGGAGGCGTTTCCCAGGGTGCTGAAATACAAGAGGAGTACGACGGAGCAGCCAGAGGGCCGATAGTCAGCAGTGCCCAGGGAGCCTGCCAGGATAGATGGATCTCCTGAGGGAAAAGCCCCAGGAACTCCAGGAGAAAATAGGATAAGTGGTAAGTACAGAGGAAGGGGGAATTAAATCAGGGTGATTTTGAAGGCCCATGCTCGGGAGCGTGAGACCTGGGCAAAACCATTCCCTTCGGTCTGTGAATGCAGCAATGTTCCAGAGCAGAAATTATGAGAGACTTCTGAGTTTATCAGCTATTACAGCAGGATTTAGCTCCCTCCCTGACCCGAGCAGAGAATATTCTGTCCTGGATGGGGAGACAGCAGAAGTTGCTGAGCTTCTGAAGAATTCAAGGCCAAGAACAGAACTTTCCATACAATTGTGCACAAACACTGTTTCTTCATTTCATGCGTTGGTTTTCAGTGGCTGAAAGTTTTCTTCTTGAAATCCAGCTTGCATCTTTCTAAGTCAGAAACACCACTTGGGAGCTAATTTTAATTTAGCTCAGGTTGAAATGAAGCAAGTGGGAATAAGGCACCTGCAGCAGCCCATTTAAACTAAAACAAAATTTGAGAGACTTCTGGGAGGCCACTCAAAAGGATTCTCTTTCATTTGTTCTCTCTTACTGCTCTCATCACCACACTCTGAGCTTTTATTTAGTTTCCCAGAGCTTTGGTTTTCCAAGAATGAAACAGGAAAAATAATATTCAGTGGGATCAGAAATATAAACAACACTCTGCTCCTTCTAGTATTGAAACCTCAGAAATGTTAATTTAAAAAAGGAAAATGTCCTTATATTTAAGAAGTTAAAAGTTTAATGGACCTTGAGTTGATGTCTTATTGGGAAGAAGAGGGGAGGCATTAAACAGCTGCATGTTGCAGTGATGTGTTAATAAAAATCCTGTTTCTACAGCTTGTCTGATGCTTGGCAGCTGAGAATTCCCATTGAGGGGGAAGAACAGACACTGAATGAAGAGATGAGGCTGTTGCACAGAATCATAACCTGGCCCTCATCCTGATCCACCCGACCGCTCCTCTGCTTAGCTGAGCCATCCTTTAATGAGTTCACTCCTCCCCAGGAGGAGTCTGGAGCCAGCTCCTTGGAGCAGGGCAGAGACAGCAGGAAGAACCACTGTGCTCCTCTGGAGGAGGCAGCGTTTTCCAGGGAACCACACTTAGAAAACCTGTTCTGTTGAAGGGCAAAGTTACCTCTTACATCCCCCACCCAAAAATCTGCAGAGTCCAAACCTTCACAGAAAAACACAGGTGGTTTTGTGCTTGAAAAATAATATCACTTCAGTATTTTGTCCTCTTCAGCAAAGCTGGTCTGGATACCCGAAGAACACTTGGGTAGAATTCTCTCCTAATTCCCATTCCCTCCCAGGGTGGGAGACACACACCTGTGTCCTCTTGGAGGTTACAGTGGCTGAATGTTCCAGGTGAAAATCGGGAAGAACAAATCTGCAAACGTTATTTCACCCATTGGGGAATCTGGGTGCTCCTTGTCAGGTGATCTCTGCAAAATTAAGGTGTCAGTGGTACCCAAACCCTCGTTTTTTCCTTAGGTGTGGCATGCCCACGGAAACACGAGGCCACAGCTCCCAGGATGGAGCTGCAGCCCAGGTTTTCTGGACTGACTGTTCTGCTCAGCTCCCTCGAGTGCAGCATGCACGTGCCAGACTTAATAACATTTATTTTCCCATGCTGAAAGGACACAAAAGGAGAAAATTATCCCCATCTTGGTGCAGACAGTTTTCCACTCCTCATTGCAGCCCAGAATTCTGTTAAAATTGCAGTGTAATAACTGTTGTGTTGATACCATAATTTTTCCAGATGTTCTGGTGGATGTGAACTTTGCAAACAGCCCCACATTTCAATGTCCTTTACAGATTCTGAATACCCTTGCTGACGAGCATTCCCATCTCCCAGACAATTCAGCTGATTCCAGACAACAGCAGGAATTACCACACTTCTGTCCACTCTTGGTTTTTTGTTGAATTGCCACATCTATTCTGCACCCTGATTAAAACCCTCTGTGCACCCTGCTCCTGATGGATCCTGCAGTTCTTAGAATTCTGGGCTTTAGAAATTGTGACTGTCTGTGGCATGGAAAATCAGGGGATTTGTTGCAAAGCAGGAAGTGAGGCAGGCTCGGTCCATTACAGAATTCGCAGCGGTTATTTCATTTTTAAAAAACTTTCCCTTTTGCTTTATCAACTTCTTTTGCGGTGGGGAGATTCTGGAGATCCTTGCCCACCTCCTGAATAAAATTCTAGGAATGTGGAAAATGCTGAAGAAATTGTGTGATAGGAAAGTGATGATGACTTGTTTTATGGCTACACAAAGTGATATTCCCCCATAAAAAACTCAAAGGAAATGAAAAACTTCAATTTTTCAAAATTAACTACAGCAGAAACTTTTGATTCATGAGGATCCAGATCTTCAGGGCAATATTTAGGCTAGAAAAAAAGTAAAGTTGCTTCCACTTCATCCTTAATCTCCCTTTCCACGGCAAGGTATAATTTTGTTGGGGTTCCCTTGGGATGGTGCTATCTATAAACCTTCCAGGAAAAGCTGGTAAGCCTGCTCAGGAAAGAAATCATCAGGGCTGGCAAAATGTGCCATCCACATTTGGCTTTGTTTTGCAGTTTGTGTACATTTCCTCCAACACCAAAAGACATTCCCATCCATAGGGTTACATTTTCCAGCAAGTTTTGCCACTAATTTGGACCTGTGGCTTTGTAGCATGATTTAAACAGTGCTCAAAAATACCCAGCCTTGCCTGAAACACAAATAAGCCAATGCCCAACTATCAGAAAGATTCTTTCCTTGGCTGTTTGTAATATGTAAGTGCAGATACTGAAAAAAAAAGCAGGATTTCTTACCTCAAAAATATAATCTTTTCCATCCTTCCCATGTACAGCTTTAACAGCACAGATGTCCAAACCACCAAATATTTCAGAACAGGTGTCAACCCAAAGCTTGTACCTGTTTCACAAAAATAATTTTCTCTGTGAGTATCTCATCAGGCTCTTGATTTTCCAGAGGCTCACCTAATAATGTATTTAATATTCCATTCACTCTAAATTCAGAATTCTCACTACATTGGATGGGTTTGGTTCCTGTACTAGGAAACTGAGTGAGAGGCTCCATCCTAAATCATGACCCCAAATGTGCTCCAAAGGAGCCAGGCTGGTTTTGTTCCTACAACACTGAGCAAAAGGAGAAATCCAGGCAGGAAAACCCTTCAGGTGATGCAGAAGGACCAAAAATATGACATTATGTGGATTGTGGAGCATGCAGACAAGGATTATGTTCTTCATGTAGGGTTATAGACAACTACAGCAAAACCCAACTGGAATTTAAATAATTCCAAGGAATTCTACAACTCCTAAAAAGGCTGTTTCATATAGAGCAGAGCACAGAAATTCTTCAGTTTATCTTGTCATGTCATGGTAAGAGACTGAGGATGGACTCTTTAGCCATTCTACAAGCAGCAATATGATTTAATTTCCTTTTTTCTCTATGACTAGAGAGATTATCTGACCAACAAGGGGGTGAGGAGGGATTCAGAAGAAGGGTGAGGCAATTCCTGTGATTCCTGTAACTCAAGCACAGAGCTCTGAGAACCCAAAGGCAAGGGCTGAATCCCAGGACACCAAAAGCACTGGGAATGTTCAGTGACTCCCAGCAGGGCTGGGCAGGGAGGAAATGATGCTGGAATGATGCAGGGTGATGTCACCAACTGAAGGGCATGGTTTGCTAAAAAATCCCCCATTTTTAAAGCATTCATTTATCATGAATTTTCCTCTTTCTGTGGCTCACACTTGAGTCTAAAGCAGAGTTATTTCCTCTTCCAGCCCCTCTCCTGCTCCAGCCCTGGAGCCCTGATGATGGATTTGCCACCTCATAGTAATTTCCATTGAAAAAAAACCTCCTGCTGTAATAAACAAAGCATTTGATTTCGTTGTGGGATCAAAGGAAATTCATAGCTGGGCTGAGAGTCTGATTCATGTATAAATATCTTCAGTAACAGCATCCTTTCCAAGTAAACTTATTAAGTCACATTCTTTATATTTTCTTATATCAAATCTGTTCCAGTGGAAAAGTTTTTCTTTTAAGCAGAATACAAAGAAATTGATTTGAAAAGATCCTGATGGTAATATCTTAGCAATGGAAATAATTGTTTTTCCTGTGAGAAACATGTTTTTTGTCCAATGTAAGAGGGTTTCTTGGATGCCTGACAATTTAAACATCTGTAGATGCACTGACTGACTGGACTTTTTGCATGCACTTGCTTATAAATAACTTCTTTTTTTTTTTTTTTTCTGTAAAATATTGTGTATCTTAGAAAGTCACAAGGACATCAGAACTTGTCTTGAACAGTAAATATCTGGACTTGAAATGGAAACAAAAATGAGGAAACTTTCTCTAAAACACTGCAACATCAATCAGATTTGTGAGAGTACATTTAATAGCCCATCTTCTGCCAACAAACACAGAGCTGGAAAAATACATTTGGGAAGAGAGGTTTTGGATGGAGCAGCCTGGGCTGTTTGAAACCCAAGGCTTGCACAGTAGGTTTGACTAAAGGTCATGGCTCCTCTTTTCCCAGAGCCAGCGTGAGCAGCAGCAACAAAGGATAAAGGGAAAAGGGTAAAGGATAAAGGGAAAAGGGTAAAGGGTAAAGGATAAAGGGTAAAG
>WAAG01016050.1:67678-85944 GCA_013390105.1 Tichodroma muraria | reverse complement strand
GGATAAAGGATAAAGGATAAAGGATAAAGGATAAAGGATAAGGGATAATGGATAAAGGATAAAGGATAAGGGATAAAGGATAAGGGATAAAGGACAAAGGACAAAGCATTGCTCCCATGGGGCAATATTAGGTGTGCCAGATGAGGTGGGCACAGCTGGCACAGCTCTCTGGGCAGCAGGAGCTCTGGAACAGTCGGGGTGAGTGAGGAATTGTGACCCTGAAATGTGCTGCCCCTCTGCCTCTCGCTGTCCCTTCCTGCCCCACTCTTCCTTCTTCTCTGAATTTCTACTCTGAGATTTGTATTCAGCCAACAATGCTTTCAAGGCACTGCCTGCTCATCCATGGCGTGTATTAAAACCAAAATGCAGCGGATCTGATGGGTTTTGCTGTCTTGGGACACTGCTGCAGCTCTTCAGAAGTCTCTTTTCCCCTTGTGTGCCCTGCTCTGCTGGGAGCACTCCGTGGGCAATCCCACAAAAGCAGGGCTGTGTCACACACGCCCCTTCCTCTTAGGGGAACACATCCACCTTTTCCATGGTTTTGGCCTCACCAGCATAAAGGAAGTTTTGTTTTGTTGGCCGGTGTGTTAATGGGAAAATCCTTATTCTGCTCTAATTAACTTTCACTGAAAAGCGGGAGCAGGAGCAAAGCTCAGGGAGCATTTCCAGCAGGAGCAGGGCAAGGGGGGCATTTCCCACTCCTCTGGCACTGCTTTCCTCAGGGCACCGCTGGAGTTTCTGTGTCCACACAGCCCATGGGCTGTAATTACACACCCCGGAGCTCTCTCCTGCTTCTCCCTCCCAGGGAAGACATAACCTCACTTTCTAGAGGGAGGTGGGAGGGAACGAGAAAGAGAAAATAATGTGGCTCCAGTCCATCCCCAGAGGGGAGATCAGTGAGGACACAGTCTAGACAGGGGTTGGACAGCAGGGAGCTGGAATTCCCGTCTTTCTTGTTTTCACCTTTCCAGGGCAGGCAATGGTTCAGTTCCTGTGTCTCCCTCAGCTCATAACAGGCACCGAGTTGTAGGTTCCAGGCTTTGAAAAAAAAAATCCCAAACCAACAACCCCCCAAAACCAGGACTACTGTTGAACTTTAAAACACCTTTTAAATTACACTTTCACTGTACAGACTTTATTTCAGCTTCCACTGGTGGCAGCCTTTGGAGAAGCTGAACAACAGAAAATTCATAGCCATCCAAAAGCCTCTGAGGTTTTGTTTTGCAGGGAAAAGAGGTTTATGTGTTGTGAAGCAAATGAGGAGAATTGAGAAAAGAGTTCTGAGCTTCAAAGTGGTGCTGCAAGAATGTTTTCAACTGGACTGCAGGAATTATCCAGGATAAGAATGGGAAAGAAAAGGAAAAGCACAGTAAACCAAAGTACAGAGCTGGAATGATGGCACAGGGGAAATAAAGCTTCAGTGTATCCCAGCAACAGGGGAAAAAGCCTCACAGTGCAGTTCAGTGGAAATTTATAAAATGAAAAGTAAGGAATTTGGGATTGAAAGTAGAAAAGAGAAGTGGGATTTAAAAGGGCGAAGTGAAGACTGGATTGCTTGGTTATGTGGAAGGATGGTAGGATGTAGAAGGAGGAAAGTTCAGAAGAGTGTGCGTGGTGTGAGACTGTGGGGAAGAGAGGCCAAATGAACCAGGAGAAATGACTGACAGGTTCAATCTGTGAAATTCAATTTTCTAAAGGGAATTCCAGTCATTTCCTAGGAGCAGATGGGAACCCAAGGGCTCATGTAACACCCAAGGCTGGTGAATGTGGGTAGGTAACTCTGAGGCCACATGGAACTCCTGGCTCTGCTCTTTCACCTAGCTGAGAGATTCCTTTTCCCCCAAATGAACACAATGCATGCACTTACTGTGAATTGTGTGCCAACAATGGCATTCTTTAAAAATTCACTTAAAATAAAACGCCATTCATTTTTCTAATTACCTTTTACATGAGACTCCACTTACTTATCTGACATAGCAATTTGTTCCAGCATGGCAGAGCCCGTGTTTGTCTTCCAGTTCCCAGATATGGAAGTTCTCCTGAAAGGGGCAAGACATTACAAAGACAGCCAGTGGTTTCACATTCTCATTATCAAATGACTCTGCTTTTCACATGAGTGCAGCAGCAGTATTGACACCTTTTTCCTAGCTGGCAGCTTGGAACAGAACATCTGAACCATGAGGGGTTGTAAGAGCATTGTCAGGAGTACTTTGTACTGGAGGTACAAATAATGGCTGTGAAATTCCTGTTCCCCATGTATTTATTTAAGATTTTTTTTAAAAAAACCCAGCCTGCTTTGATGAAGGGGCAGAGTTAGAAATGAGCTGGTTCTGGCTACAAAGGCACTGAATTATCTGTAATACACTGGTACCGCAAAGGTAAATGTCAAGAAGCTTCAGCATCACCTTTCAAACCCACCCCACTTTGTCCCAACACTTGAAAAGCAACATATTTATGTTTCAAACACCTCTGAAGTAATTTCAGATGTGTTTTGGAGCTGGATTTTGGTTTCTCCTCCAGTGTTCACTCTTTGCTATTTACAGATATAACCTAAACACTCTGTGTCAGTTCACCTTCTTCTATTTAACCTCTAAGAGGAAAAAAAAAAAATCCATGTAAAGTTTTTTTTCCTCCTCAGACCTTAGGACTGCTACCAGGGCTGAGAAGATTACTGCTTTGTGAAAGCTAAATGCTGTACTGGGAATAGGCTATGCATACAAGTTATGAAGTGTTTCCAGTTAGTAAAATCAGGGGAACATCTGCAATGTATTAAAAGTATATCAGGCAGCAGCCAGAGCTTTCTCCATTTTTCCATTAAGTTAATTATGAAGGTCAGTAGCAATTGTGGGGGAATGTTGGTTTTTCTCTGGGACCCTCATAAAGTTTGCTGGGCTTTAAAGTATAAAGTTCTATGATGCCATTGTTGCGTCCATATATATGTCCTTTGCTGCTGTGGGAGAAAGTAGAGAGAAGAGAAGAGAAGAGAAGAGAAGAGAAGAGAAGAGAAGAGAAGAGAAGAGAAGAGAAGGTGCTTGTTGAGTGCTGTGTGTAAGGAAACCTTGCCCAGCAAAGAGGTTGTGATTTCTGTCAAGGTGGTGTTTATATACATGTGCCTGCTTAAAAATGAATAATTTCGGGTTCATTACTACTCTACACAGACATTCTGCGTCAGAGAGAAAATCCCACAAGTCACAGTTTAATCTTTCTCACGGGAAAGTCATCAGAACAGACTCTTCTAGGTGTCTTTTAAGAAGGAAGATGTGACCAAACCAGGGGAAGAAGTTATCCTGATGGCTGTTAGCACATATTTAGTTCAAGATGCTCCGGTGCTGTGATGGAATCCCAGCACTACTGACTAGGGAGGCAAAGATGGTTTGATTTAAGCCCTATTTTCCCTTCACTCTGGGAAAAGCTCCTGCAGAAGTCCCCAAATGGATGCTTGGCTGGCTGTGAAGATGCTGCAGGGGTCAGAGGAGGGCTGGGGAATGCTGTGGACACAGAATTAACTGGTGGAATCTCAGGAAATTGTGGGTTTGACACAGATGATCTCCACAAGGAGAGATCATGGTGAACTGATCCAAGACTACCCAACCGGACACCCTAAGCCCTAGAGATGATTTCTGTAATTATATATATGAAATATGTAGGTTTCCCACCCTTCCTCACTTCTGATAATTGCCAAGAGTCTTCCATGTCATTATTTCCTCCTCTTTAACCAAACACTGAACAATAAATGGAACAATTCCTACACTTTTAAGTGCTTTACACTTAGGCTTAACATGTTTGCACTCGACTTGGTCTTTGCAAGAAGGAAGAACTGTTTTATAATTGCTAAACAATTCATAGTAACTTGAGCTTCCCCTTTTCCAACACCTTCCTGCTTTATTTAGTAGCATTTGCAGTATCCAATCCAAATTGCTGGGACAGGGACTTTTCATCAGAAAAATATGTGGAAATGTCTGCCTACTATTCTTGGGTAGGCAGCCTGCTCTGCGGTTTGATCTTCCAGCACTATTCCTTTGCTTGATATGCTTTACTTTTGGTTTATTGACCTTTTGATCAAAGAACTTTAAGCCCTGGACTCGCAGTCCTGCTTTTGGAGAGGAGATTTAGATACAGGGCTTTTGTATTTCTGTTTTTCTACATTGTGTGTGACCCTTTTAAACTGGATTTCCTTGAAGTCAGCCCGGGTGACTGAACGCTGCCCGGGTGCCCAGGGCAGTTAAGTGTGTGTCACTCAGCTCCGGAGGGGCTGTGGTATTTACAGGGATCCAATCCTGCTTTATGCCATAATCTCTACTGACAGACGATAAGCACCAGTGTTTGGTGACTCATGGATCCACTTAAACCACAATTTCCCACAGAATTACGAAACTGAGGCTCTTAATAACTCTCTTTAAACTACAAAAACAAATGTTCAGCTGGTATTTTTCGTGGTGACTCTCTAGGTGCTCTGTTCCTGTGTCACAGAGCAAAATGAGAACCAGCTGTAGAGCAATATTCTACTGACATCATGTATATGTATGTGCACATGAAGAATTCTTCAGACATTTGGAAAATCTTCTCCTTTCCACGCTGCTTTGCAATAATGAATCAGTATTTCATTCTGGTGTGTGATTTAAGTGTATGAAAGAGTCTAGAGAAAAAAATGAGCGCTAGGCTTTTAGCATTTGGATGAACCCAGAGCTTCTGAGTAGAAACTTAAAAATAAATAAAAGGTAGGAGGAACAGGCTGTCATTTTAACTTATTTTTGCTGTCCCTTAGGCCAACTGCTTCTTCTGCAAAGAAGAAACATTTATGTTTCAGAATGATAAATTTACCGTGCCTGACTCTTCCAAAATTATTCCTGAATGCTGAACAGCATTTAAATTTCAAGTCAAAGGGGAATAAATGTGGGGCTCTCTTCTACAAAATGTTGCTGTCCAATTTCTATCCAGGGATGAGCCCCATATTACATCTGTTACCTGGCCATGTATTGGAGCCATCGAGAGCTGGGCCTTATCCCTAAAACTCTGCCCCTGGCAGCTGTAAAGCGGGAAAAATCAGCTCTGCTCATTGGAGAAGGGGGAAGATGGGCAGCAAAACACGAGGAATCTGCCTGTCAAAGAACTGAGAGAAAAAGAGAGAAAAAGAGAGAAAAAGAGAGAAAAAGAGAGAAAAGCCCCATCCAGCTCTGCAGAGGGGCATGAGAAGGACTATGGCCCTGCCCCTGAACAAGGCTGGGGAACGGCACTGAGGAGAATCCAAGGGCTGAGGGACATCCTGAAGATTGGGAACAGCTCTGGCATGAGGGATAAGGACTGAGGGACGGGAAGGTTGAGGCAGTCTGGGAAAACAGCAGGAGGCATGGCCCAGACAGGGGGAGAGAGGAGACATTGGGGTGGAGGCACGTGGTGCTGTCAGAAAAAGTAGGATGGGCATCCTCAGAGAGTGGGGAAAGGCAGGGAAAGTCAACTCTGGAGCACCAGTGTCAGACAAACAAACAGAACTGGAATTAACTCTCCTGGGGGATAAAAGCTGCATCATCTGCTTAAGATTCTCGAGCCTGTAGGGAGAGGTAGGGAAGGCCCAACACACCTGAATTCCACGGGGAGCTGAAATCACTGTCCTGTATCACTGAAAACACCGAATAACAGAATATTCCAGAAACCTCTGAGTCCTTGTGAGCTTTTTGAGCGTCCTGCCTGGGTCACTGTGCAGCACGAATTTCCAACCCGCTGTGTCCGCAGTGTTTAGCAAACTCTGGGTTCCAGGAGCACTGCGTGGCCCCCGGTGCCACCAGGTCTGCGCTTTCCTGGGGCCCCTCACGTGTAAGGGAGCAGCAGAGGGACTTCTGAGCTGTTTTGGGAGGGCCAGAGCTTGGATGTTCTTTCTCAGGCACCAGGTCAGGACAGAGCAGCAGGTCCTGGGCCAGCAGAGCCTTGGTGAGAAGCCAAGGGCGTGTGGCCTTCCAGTACCAACCCAAGGAGATCAATTTCTCCCCTTCTCCCACCCTGGACCAAAGTTTCTATTTCCTCATGGCTGTTCTAAATTATTTGATTCTTTACGTCAACCCTGTCTTTTAGATGATAAAACATTTCATGGATTTGCTTTAAAAAGCTTTAGCTTCCCTCAGTATTTATGGTTTGCTTGCAATTCTTTAGTGCTAAAGAACCTGACTGTACCTTACAAATGATTTACAAGGATTCTCTGTTCCCTCCAATGTCCCGGAATTCCTTGAGAAATATCTCTGTGTCTGGATGCGTGGATACGTAAATGTGTATTTTTACCCATGTTCTGTTAGAGTTTCCCTGCCCCGGGATTGTAAGTGTGAGGGAACAAAGACATGAAATGATCTAACTTGTCACAAAAAGAGAAATGAAGCGAGTGTTTCTCAGATTACACTGCCTGACAACTGAAAGAGGGTGAAAATCTGCATAAACACAGGTACCAGAGCTCAACCGCTGCCTCACGGCTTGGCGTGCTGCTCCAGCCTAGTGTTGTGTGTGAAGCTGAAACATCCCTCGAGCCTCTCCTTTAGTCATGGCCTTTAAGCAAACACCTGGGATCTAAAATGAGAAGAGGTTTTCATGCATCTCTCCGAAGGTCACTGCAAGATTGGATTGTTTCTTTGATGTGTTACGTTCAAAGGAGAGGACTTTGTTCCATTAAAGGTGACAGTTCAGGTTTGTTTGTGTGGATGAATGCCATCCAACTTATCCTCAGAGGAGAGAAGAAAAATGTGAAGAAAACTTGTCCTTAAATTGATGAAAAGGTATGAAGAAGTCTGAATTAACAAGTCCTCCATGAAACCAAGCTCTCTTCCAACTGCTCCTTTCTATAAATGAAAATAATGAACACCAGATAGGAGAAAAACCCCTCTGGCAGGCTCACCTGGTGTCTCATTCTCCTCCTCCCAGCCACAATCACTGGTAAAAAGAATTTTGATAAATCCAGAAAGTTTACAATACTCTTCCCAGAGAGTGTGACACGGGAGGCACCATCTCAGAGACTCATCCAACTCTCTTTGATCTACTGGTGCTTATCAAATTTGAAACAAAAGCAGGAAAGAACATAAGGATTTGGCTCACATGTATGCCTTGTAGTTACTGCCTATTTTTTGGATCCTGATGTCATATTTGGAGTCTATGAAGGGCTCAGTGGTGGCGTAGGTCTGAGTGAGTGCTACCACGCTGGCTATGTCCTGAAAATCGTAGTGGTTGTCTACCTTGATCTGGAGCCATCAAGCCACAAGAACACAGCACAGACAAAAGAAAAAGAGAGCAATTAGGAATAGAATGTAGCATTCGGTTGCAAATGGAATTCATGAGAAGCATGGTTTTGACAACATTAAAAAAAATCTGATATTTTTTCTGATTTCTAGGTTCTATAACATTCCTGCTTTAAAATCTCTGTTTCTAGGCAAAATATTACTTGCTCATCTGGAGAAAACAATTTGCAGACACTGGAATTTTATTTTGCTTTTTTTTTTATTAAAGTGATGTTAGTCAATTATAGATCTGCAGGCCTCCGAATTTTTTTAGGTGTGACACACAATTCCAATTGATGTAGACTCTTGCTGGTTCTGTAAATTGCTCAGGTAACTGAATATATGTGGAGCCCGCAAGGATTTTTCACATCATTCCATCAGCTTTTCCCAGGAGGGAGGATATCCTGGTGAGGGCAGGTTCACAGGGAGCACAGAGGGCTGGCTCTAGGCAGCAGGAGCATTATTCTCATTTTTCCCTCTGCTCTGAAGGAGTCAGGCTTCCCAGGGGTGGGATTTCCCAGGAGTGGAACGCTCTGCTGAGGTGGTGAGCAGCACTAAACCATCAGCTTCTGCGTCTTGAAGGAAGAGGGGGGCGGAAAAGTGGGGAGTGCTGATCCAGGGGAGAGGGAGGAGGAGATTTCAGAGGGCAGAGGGAGGACAGAGACATCACCTCTGGACAGGGAGGGCAATTCCGTGGGGGACTCTGAGCTGGGGAAGCAGGGAGTGAAAGGGGCTCAGGAGAGAAGCCTCGGGGCAGGTGGAAGACAGGAACGTGAGACTCCACCACACTGATCCAAAGGGCATTTCAGAACGGGGAGGAAGCAGGCAGGGTCAGTATTTCCCAGGGGATCCAATATTAGGAGTCTGCAGCTCTTTGCAAGCCCAGCATCCTGTTTGCTTCTCCTTCTCCTGGGACTGAAGAGGGAACCTGAGGGCCACAGCTGGGAGGTGGGACGTGGCACAATAAACGGAATTTGGTGGAGACAAAAGCCTAAAGTCTAAGTATTTACCCCCAGCTCTCAGATGGAGAGAGAGACAGAGTAATTTGCCATTTGAGAGCCACAAACCAGACACGAGGCCTGGTTTCAACTTGATTTTCTGAAAACTGACTGTCCTGTGTGGGTCTAAGTGGGACCTCTGGAAATGCTGCTGCCAGCAGGGTCCTCAGGGAGGGCTGGGCTTCCAGGGGAACCTTCCTTTGCTCTCTGACTGCATTTAATCTTGGAGAGTCTTAAATATTTCATAGCTAAAAGAAAAAATCATTTCTAGACATTTGATACGAGGAACATTTCTGTGCATTATTTCCCTTTTTCTGTACATAAGAGGTGGATATCCAAAGTACAGCATAAACATTCTAACACTTCACATATGCAATCCATAGAAAGTGCAGTTTAATTAGTGGTTCAGCCTGCCCTCAATTAAATTGGCTGCTGGACTTCCAATGATTTACTAAATATGAAACAAAGCAAAACAGTCATAGGCAAAAATTAGCATACAGTACAAGTTGTAATTAAATCATTTTTCTATCTGAAAATAGTGGCAAATATTATGCTCATGGAGCTTTGGAGATTCAGGATGATAAATGTAACTACTCTCTGATTAATTGTTTTAAAATCTAAACCACTTCTAGCACTGAAGTGTTTTCAGTGAGTGAAGTTACTCTGCAAGGACTAGAAATTGTCACTGATGGCAGTGAAAATGGGATTTAAATGCTCTCCCATTGGCCCTGCACTGTGAGATAAGTGACACCAAAACATCTGTACTCACCGCTGAAATGCAATTACTTTGGAGAAAGAAAGCAGCAGTTATACAGAGGTATGAAACAATCACAGACAACACATCAAGATAGGAAATCAGAGTTCGGTATCAAGCTGAAACCAACAAAGAACCAAGGCAAAACCTTCCCACACTCCCAGCTCCAAAAAGTTGGATTGTGCAACAGACCTTGACTCTTGAAGAGTTTCAGTGCAGACAATAAACTAGTAAACAAGGTTTTGCTTCGAGAAAGCATCTCAGCACAGTTCAAAGCACATCCCACACAGGGCAACCCTCAAACTGCAAAGGCCTGGTTGTAAGAACACTTTGGGCATGTTTCCATTTTCCTAAAGAGAGATGCTTTCTTAGCATGGACAGGCAGAGATTTGCAAGGCGGGGATTCGAGACAGAGTCTGGGTAGATAAAAGGTAAAATATCAGGGAAGGAATGAGCATGCACAGGTCAGGGACAAACCCCAGGCTCCCAACATGCAACAAGTAGCATCTGCACCTTTCCCATGCCTGAGTGAGCATGTCCAATCTTCACAACGACAGGAAAGGTTGGCATTGTGAGCTGGGGGGAAACAAAAGAGGCAGATTAGAGAAGAGAGCGACCACGAGCTCAGTGATTAAACAGCATCGTTTAGGGAAATTATTTAAGCATGGTCATAACGTGGCCAAAGCTGTTCTGGCCATGTGGTGCCTCCAACTGTTCATCCTCTGCCTTCTGGTCACCTGCTGGGTGTATTTTCCGAGCACAACGTGATTCCCAAGACAGACAATTGGTGCTCTTAACTTTAGTTAATCTTAACATTTTTTTGTATATCTTTTGACTTTACTTTTTAAACTGAATTTCTGCTATTTCCTATTTTAAGTTTCACTTCTGTGTTTTCTGACCCACAAACTCATGCTCTCCAAGGCTGTAATCATTAATGATGCCAAATTAACCACCTTTTCCCCTTCATTTCCACCATTTAACAGGGCTGTAATTACATTTTCTGACCACTTATGAAAGCAGTGATGTACAATTCACAAAAACTTGCTTTAAAGTCAGGTCCTAGCTTGCGATACAGAACATCTGAGTTTTCTAGGGAAGGCTGAAGCTTCTGCCCAGAATGCTGGGAATAGTTTGGAGTAATCCAGCCACTGAGTAGGAAATCAAACATACAGAAGCACATGAAAACACTTTATCCAATGGGAATGCTTCTGTCTCTCAAAAAATGCTGTGAATGCTGGAACTTTTACTTCCATCATTCACTTGAACAAGTTTGAGATCTCCCAGTCATGGCCATGGTTGGCACTGCTTTTTTTTCCCCACTTAATATTTGCATATATTGAACCTGTATCAATCAAGGACAAACCTCATTTCACAGAAGAGGTTTATAACTAGAAATAAAAAGCTGAACACCTTCTGCATGTAATTAAACTGGGCAGCAGCAGGACAGTATTACAGGCTCCAAACCTTTCCTTTAGTGACACATTCCACCACTGTAAATACAATCAGAGGCAAAGCCGATGCTCTAGAACGTAAACTAAGAATTGTTAGAGGTTTTATGAGACATTGATTAGTTTCAGAATAACCAGAAGCACTTGCATTACACAGTGAAGGTCACCTCTACAGGAATTTTGGAATGAAGTTCTCCCTAAACAGCAGCAACCAAAGTTCCTGCTTAGTCAACATCCAGTCACTGGTGTATCACTTTCAGATTTTAAACCAAGCTCTTTTTTTCAGCTTTTGGGGGTAGGAGGGGAGCAAATCATTGCCAGACCCAAGATTCACCAGGGCAGCACCACATTTCTGTGACTGAGCTGCAAACCACTGCAGTGGGGTTTGTAATGGAAATGCTGGCAGACCTCTGAGCACAGCAGTGCAGATGGCACTCCTGTAATTAACAGGACCACGGATCTTCCTGTGATCCCAAAGCTGTGGAATCCTCTGTGGGCCACACGAACCAGCACAACTCACATTAAAAAAAAAAAAAAAAAAAAAAAAAAAAAAAAAAAAAAAAAAAAAAAAAAAAAAAAGGGAAAAAAACCAGAAAGTAAAAAAAAAGTGCTTTCTCCCTCAGAAAAATGCAGTAATATCATTTTCTCTGGACCCTGATCCTGAGATTCCATGTGCTCCACCACATCCCAGCACAGACTGAGGGAACAGGCTCCGGATGCTGCAGTTCAAACTTCAGAGAGGAAAAAGCCAGGCTGGCAAATTTCAATAATCCCAGCACTTCTCTTTCTTGCAGCTCTCCCTGGGACAGGCCCATGAAGTTCAGCAGTAGTTATTTTGGAGTTTGAGCAGCTTTTCCTTTATTCCTGCTCTGATTTTAATTATCTGTTGTCCCTCTGCCATCGTGCAGCACTTCTCTGTCACCAACCCGTGGCCAGGGGATTGTTCTGCCAACGAAATCCTGAAATGTCCCATGGAAATTAAAGCAAAGTGACCTGAAACCTCCCATCCCATCTGCTCTTTTCTGGTCATTTTGGCAGAACAGACACTCCCCGGACCATTCCTACATTTGGTGAACGTTATATATGATACAAGTGTGATTGTGACAGTGAAAATTTACCAGCTCCATAGATTTCCCTTAAATTTGCATTATAATTACTGATAATTATCATGTATATTATAATTACTGCTATAAAAGCTGTTTGCTTTGAAAAGTATCACTGAGGGGAAAAGGCCATTTTCCAAAACTATTGCGGATTTTCTGAAAGCTTTCTTAAATTTAGGAAAGTAAAAATTCTACTCTGGCAATTAAAAACTGAGGGGAAAAACCCAAAGAGCAACTGAGAAACTGAGAAATCTGCCAAATTCATAACTGTGAGAGATGGAAGTATCTGCACTGCATGAGCCCTTCCACATGCATATAATATACACAAGATACAGCAGAATAAAAGAATAGGATTACCAGGACTTCTAACTTAAATAGCAATGCAATAAACTACCATTATTAATTAGACAGAAACCAGAATATTTGGCAAATGTGGAAAAAAATGTTCTAAATTTATAGTCACATATGAATATGATTGGATT
Source organism: Tichodroma muraria (assembly GCA_013390105.1). Lineage (NCBI taxonomy): Eukaryota > Metazoa > Chordata > Aves > Passeriformes > Sittidae > Tichodroma > Tichodroma muraria. Next base: position 73,909 of record WAAG01016050.1, on the reverse strand, counting down.
GGTAATAAATATTGGTAGCAACTGGAAAAGCTCCTGGCTCGTTGTGGGAACACATATGCAAACAGCTGAGGAAGACACTGACATTTGCTAATCCAATGCCATTAATCAAAACAACAGTGAATATTCAAATTTTATCCAGGGAAGTTAAATTTCACTTCTAGGTGAGCATGAAAATCTAGAAAGCCAGTTCATTTCATTATTCCCTTATTGATGTCAGAATAGCAAGGATAATTATTATTAATTATGGTTCCTTAGCGTTTCATCTGCATCAAACTTTTAAAATTGAAGATTTCTTTGTACTATGGGCCTAAAAGGCAAATACTTCATTGTATCAATCTTCAGTACCTGGCCACCTAAAGATTTCATAACTGTGCTTGTTTTTTTACTGTAGAAAGGAATATTCCAGTTGGATAAAATTCCACAATACCTCCAGTATCACCCTGGCTAATCTGTGGTGCAGGTAATTCAGTGACCCAGCAGGTGGCTACAGAATTAACCAGCACAGTCCTCATCTGGACTGTTGTTTGAATTTTTCCACATGGAATGGAAATTCCTATCCTTCCCTACTGCAGAAATTTTCTGGGGTTTCTAAGTCTGGTAAATAGAGTGTCACCCTGCAATTAAAAGTCTATTAATTTAAAATAAAACCTTCAAATTTAAGCCTCATACCCTATGGTGTTCAATGTTTTGTAAATTCTACTGCAATTTAAATATTTTTGAACAATTTCAATACAAGCTGTTTTTTTCCCAGGAGATATAATTTGAATTCTTCTACATTTACTTTGAATTCTTTTATCTGAGACATAGTGTGAAATATAATCAAAGACTTCTATAAAAATAGAATCAGGCAAAGATCATCTGCTGAAAAAAAGTCCAAAAACCCTTCTGCTGGCAACAATACAGACGACAGAGTTTTCTGAAGGTGGTGTTCACCCTGCTTTCATGTCCTCGGGGCTGAGCTGACTAGAAAAGCCACAATAGGGAAAAAAAGAGGGGGCGGAGAAGCAGTGACAAAAAAACCCCAGATGTTGCATAAACACGACTTACCTCAAGTTCAGTGTTTAAATATTTATCTTTCCAATAATCCCCAAGCAAAGTTCATTTAACCACTCTAGTTCCACGTAATTTATTTGTGGAATATGCATCAGCCTAAATCTAATTTTGCTCTGCTTACTTTGGAGAAAGGAAATTAAAAGTGAAATAATGAAGGTGGCCTTTTTTTCTTTTTTTTTTTTTTTTCTTTCCCAGAAACAGGCAGGAAGAGCCCTAAATCAATAAACAAGCAGCAGATGTACTTTCTCTGGTCTGTTTGGTTTGCAGAAAACACAATTTCCAGATAAAGTGGGGGCTCAGCCAGGCAGGAGCTCCGTCACCAGCAGGGCCAGCCCGGCCCTGGCCTCTCAGCAGGAACCCTCACACCCCACCAGCTGCTGGCCTCAGCAAACACAGGCACAATTTTGGGGATGTGGAGCCACATTTTCCACTTGGCAGCTAAAAGTAGGTGTAAAACTCTCTCTGCAAGGAGTAAGGTTTGATACCCCCAAGCCAAGGGGGAGGCTGAGGTGATTTGCGTTATCTTTTTACTTAAGGCAGCGAGGAAACGAAAAGTTCAGGAGTATAAAAAGAGTAGAGCTTTCATTTATTAGTGGGAGAGGAAAATGTGCTTGATCCGTGGGTCCTTGACCCAAAATTGAAGGCTAAAGTGGTTTGTGAACTAAGTGCAACACAGGTCCCAGGGCCACCTCAATTCCCAGGGATGTCAGTGGGAGTTGGTGCAGAGTTGGAAGTTCTGAGCTCCCTTTGGAGCACCTTTGACTGCCACCACCACCTGGAGAGGCTGGAGCTGCACAAAGCAGCTCCATGTGCCCCCAGAAATCAGCCAAGGCTGGAGGTGATCTTGGGTTATGGAGTGACTCCACCAGACCCCTAGGAGATCCGCCTAGAACGCCTTTGTCCCCACAACTGGTTTGTCTATTAAAAAATCACAGTGATCTAAATCAACACAAAGTGATCTGCTGGCAGAAAGTCTGCTGTTTTCAAACCCGCACAGCATGAAAACAGAAATTGTCGTTAAGAAGGAAAACACGAAGTGTAATTGCAGTGAATCAATGAGAGCAGCTCCCACAGATCTCTGGAAGAAACTCTGAAGACAAAAACTCTGCAGAAACGAATTCTATTTTGATTCTGGCGTGGCAGTGTTTAATTCATCCTTCCACCAACTGCTTGGAAAACTGCTGCCTCAAAAGTCAAGTAACAGTTTGCCACCTTATAAAACAATTACCCAAACTGCTGTGACTATAAACTGTAAGGATTTTTTACTGCAGTATTTCAGACGTGACAGCTATGAATACCCTCCTGTTTGCAGGCTGTAGTTCATACAGAGGCACTGGAATTTAAAATCCATGAAAGCTTGCCTATTTTGTGAAATGCTATTCTAACTCTGAATTTTCAGCGTGATTGTACAGGTTTGGTACAAGATGTGTAGTGTGACTTCACCAGGTAAAATGAAAGCAGATTTCAGAGGTAATTGCAATGCCAAATCAGAACCAGGGAGGAAAGAGCCGAGCCAAAGCATTGAGTAGGCAAGAGATGAATTACTGGTGTGGAAAATCCGGCCCGCTACCATCCTCAAATAAGATTCATTTGCTACAATGAAGAGAAAATCAGATTGATGTGGATAAAAAACTGTAGTCTGTGCACTGCTAGAAGCTGAAGCACAGAGCAGGCAGCCCAAGCAGAAGACTCTGAGTAGACTCAAACTGCCTAACAGCTGGGAGGGACAACGAGGTGGCTGTGGCATGTCCCGTGACAATGAAAAACCCTTGGAAAAAGCTGTACGGACAAGCCCTGTGCAGCAGAGTTCAGTGCTCCTTGACACAGCTCCCAGCCTGAGTGTGAACTCAAAGCCACCGGAGAAATGCTGGTGAGCAGTGCCCAGGGATGTAGAGACTGCCTGTGCAGGGCTGCCTCCTGGGAAAGATGGGCTGGGAAGGGCAGACTCACATCCTGCAGTGGCAGGAGAAAATCCCAGCACAGCCAGGCACAGGGGTTGTCCTGCCCTGGGTTACCCCAAAATCCTGGGTTACCCCAAAATCCTGGGTTATCCTGAAATCCTGGGTTATCCCCAGCCCTGGGTTACCCCAAAATCCTGGGTAACCCCAAAATCCTGGGTTACCCCAAAATCCTGGGTTATCCCGAAATCCTGGGTTATCCTCAGCCCTGGGTTACCCCGAAATCCTGGGTTATCCCCAGCCCTGGGTTATCCCAAAATCCTGGGTAACCCCAAAATCCTGGGTTACCCCGAAATCCTGGGTTATCCCCAGCCCTGGGTTATCCCAAAATCCTGGGTAACCCCAAAATCCTGGGTTATCCTGAAATCCTGGGTTATCCTCAGCCCTGGGTTACCCCAAAATCCTGGGTTACCCCAAAATCCTGGGTTATCCTGAAATCCTGGGTTATCCTCAGCCCTGGGTTACCCCAAAATCCTGGGTTACCCCGAAATCCTGGGTTACCCCGAAATCCTGGGTTATCCCCAGTACTGGGTTATCCTGAAATCCTGGGTTATCCCCAGCCCTGGGTTATCCCAGTCCTGGGTTATCCCGAAACCCTGGGTTATCCCCAGCCCTGGGTTATCCTGAAATCCTGAGTTTTCCTCAGTTCTGGGTTAATCCCAACCCTGGTTTATCCCCAGTTCTGGGCTATCCTCAGCTCTGGTTTGTCCCCAGTTCTGGGCCATCCTCAGCTCTGGTTTGTCCCCAGTTCTGGGTTATTCCCAAGCCTGGGCTATCCCCTGCTCTGGGTTTTCCTGCAGCCAAAGGCTGAGGGTGAGAGGAGAGGCTGGGCAGGTGGGCAAGGGCAGGAGAGCACCACGGAGCAGAGCGGCTGTGGCAGAGCTGCCCCTCCCCAGCCCAGCTCTCAGGGTGATGTCCCTCACTCATCCACCCCCTGTCACCACCAGAGGTCCTGATATCCCAAAGCCCAGATATCCGGGGTTCGGGGCAATCACCAACAGCAGGAGCGCAGTGGATTTAGTGCAGGACTCTGCTGTTAGGAGACAGCCAGGCGTGCTAATTAATGCCCACACTGCTGCTGGTGGATACTGATCATTGGAGAAAAGAACAAGGCCCTTGACAAACACGAGGTTTAGTTTTAGCATTTTTGCGTCCTACGAGTTCAGTTGAAAGTATTTAATTCCCTTCTACATCCAGAAGAGAATGGACAGCTAATTTGTAACTTGTCATAAAATAATTTTAAATTTTTGTTCTGAGCATAATATTCTTTTATTGATTATATAATTAATTTGATTGTACTAGATAGAAAAGTCTTTAGGACACCCAGAACATAGCTGGACATGTCTGGAGAATCCTGGACTAAATGTGAAGAAGAAGCTTTGCCCAACATATTTCTTTATTATTTGAACTTTGTGAATTGAATTTGATATTGAATTTGATCAAATTGGTCCATTTAGATCATCTATAACAGCAGCCCTGTGATGTCCTATGGAAAGCAATCAATGTGTCCCCATGAATTGCTTCCTCACTTCCCAGTCGTGCTGCCCTAAGGGAGGCTAGAGAATCGACAGTCCCAGAGGTGCTGGCCCCAGAGGCCCTGACACACCTGCCTGGGGCTTTTCTGCCTTCCTGCAGCTTGAACTCCCCGGGCAAGCTTCCCGTCCTTTTCATCCTTTCCCTCACGTGAAAGAGGTCCCTTTCTTCTGGGTAAGAACAGTCACGTTAACAGGTCTAAATTATTTTCAGGTGTTAGTCCTGGGCTTGGATCCAACATTATGATTTGAAGCCAAAACTTTAGACTGGAAAAGTAAAAAAATTCCAAGTGTGGCTGCGTGAAATCAGGACATTTTGTACAGGGTTCCTGGCTCTGTGATCAGTGTGGATCTAAAGGCTAAAAACTAGAACCAATTCTAATAATTCTGAATATTTGGTGGTTTTTTTCTAACAGACAGAGTGTATCTTGAGGGGGATGGGATTAAAAAGAAAAAGAATTAGAGCACTAATATTTGTGTAACTGTTCAGAAATGGAATAAACCTGCTGCTGTAAAGCACGTACACTTCTCTCTAAAGGTAACCAGCTACTTTGGGCACACCTATACCTCAGGCTCAACAAAATACATTTTCATGAGCCTGCTGGAATGGTTCAGATCGTGTGAATGAGTTTTCAGTTCCTAGGCTTGATTTGGGTTGTGAGAAAACACAGAATTGTGTAAGCAGCCCTGTCCTGCATCCTGTCAATCCCGAGATGTTCTTCATTACTCTCTAATCAAACCTCGGGTTGCTTCCTCATGAAACATTTTCCTTTACAAAAGGAGGGTGCCCACAGGTTACACACATCCAGATTGCCACATCAACCGAAGCTCTGAAGGTGAAAAGGATTTCTGAACTCCGCATTTATGTCCGCATTCCACTTCCAACATCCGCCAGGAAATACAGGCACAGATCTGTGCCGAGCAGGATTTGCATTAATAAGGAATGCAGGCATAGAGCTGTGCCTCCAAAACGCACCACTGGGATGTTTTCCCTTGCTATTCTAAATTAAATCTGCGGTGAAATAATTTTGTTTAAAATGCCTTTTATTGCGGCTTTTATTCGTAATTCGTTATTCCCCGTAACCATTCCCTGTAACCAGCGATTGTTGGAGGCTCACAAGCAGAGCATTGAGAGGTTTCCTTTTCATGAATGAAGTTCTGTCCAGCCTACGAACAGGGACGGCAGTTCACGAAAATGCCCAGAAGTGCAGGGAAAATCGGGGGCTGCGAATGCAAACGCAGCTTAAAACAGAACAGCTTTGTTTACTCGCCCAAAATAAGATCGCAGGGCTGGCTTTCAAATCCCAACTGGAAGCAAACTCACTCGAACGAGATAAAACGCTCAGAAAATCAGCTCCAGACCCGCGTGAAACCTGGTTTTGTGGAAGCTTTCGGCGACTAGCGTTCCCGCTGCCGCGCCGCCGGCCGAGCTTCCCCGGGGCGATGTCGCCAATAAGCGAGCTCCGAGCGGCGGGAGGGCGGAGCCGGGCTCCCGCCGGGGCCATAAGTGAGAGGGTCCCGTGTCGCGGCGGCCCGGAGCGGCGAGCGGCGGCGCCCGGGGCGAGCACCGCAGCGCCGAGCACCGCAGCGCCGAGCACCGCAGCCGCGCAGGAGCCTTTCCCCGTGCGGAGCATGAGGCGAGCGGGCAGCCCCGGCAGCCCCGGGAGGCGAGGGGCGGCGCTGGCGCT
>WAAG01016050.1:49357-67275 GCA_013390105.1 Tichodroma muraria | reverse complement strand
TACACCTTACACATTATATATTACATAGTATATATTACACAAATATTATATACTACATAGTGTATCATATATGTTATATATCGTGTATTACACAGTATATGCTATATCGTATATAGTATATGATGTATAGTATATAGTGTGTAGTATATGTTATATACTACATATTATATATGTAAAATATGGTTTATGTGGTTTTATATTTTATATATTTGTATATTAGGTGCTAACTTAGAGAATACCTGAGCTTTCAAATATCTACTGCTGTATATAGTAGATATACATATCCATATATGTTTACATGTATATACATGTACTGTATACAGTTTAAGTATATACTGCTGTATACAGCTGTGTCTGCTACATATAAAATATTCTATCTGTGCTGTGTGTATCAAATACTCTATCTAAATATGCCTGCAATGTGTAAACTGCTCATATAGGTATTTTTATAGCACTTCAGGGAAAAAAAGACCAAAGGACCACAAAATGTCTGTCCCCAGTGCTAACTTGCTGAAACTTTTGAGCTTTGTTCTGCTATTCTAGACTTTCCTTAATTTATTCTTGAGGGTTTCTGTCATTTTCTGGAGCAGGAGACTGATAGGCCCTTTATTTTCTGCAGATAAACCAGCTACAGCAGCTCTGTGTGAACACAGCTCTCCAGTTTGGGGAAAATTGTGCCTCATGACATCCAGGCCGCACTGTGGTTGTCAAACAGCTCATAGAAAGAGCCTAAAGAACCCAAGATTAGGCTGCAGGGGGATGAGAAAATGTGACGTTTTTAGAAAATGTGACATTTTGCAGCCTTTTGATTTCATTAGCTCAGGCTAAGGCTGGTTAGCTTCCATGGGGTGTGAAGAGTAAATGTAGAACATGAGTTTCCAAAGTGCCACGGAATTAGCATCTCTATGGGACAGGCAATACCTTCTGCATACTGATTCATTGCTTTTATGCCCTGACAGAAAATCTTTGTGGCCACGACAAACTCTGAGCTCTGTTTGTGGCCATCAGTTAAATTGGTTTTTAATCTGCCCGTGTTCAGCAATCTCTTTCGTGGAGGTACCTCCACCAGGCATTACACGCTTGGGGGAGTTTAAGGAGTGAAAGGAAATAAAAGTTGTGCTACAAGTAAATATGTGTGCACTTAACTGTGCATGAGAAAGTGACAGTATTTCAGCAGACTTAATGTAAAAATTTTCCAAAATTAACAATTTTACAGTATAGAGGAAATATGTTCATGACAGGCCACCTTAATGAATATTTCCATTCATAGGGAAGCCATTCTGATGGTACAGATTAATATTTAGTCATTTCTTAGATGTATTTTACAAATAAGAACTAGATCATGCTACTTTTTATTTAAATACTGAAGATAGTTTTATGTTACATTGTTTGGACTTGATGCTCAAGCTCTCACTCCTATAAATATTCCTATCCAAGTAAACTTCCTCTTTTGGCTGAGGAATGTTTATGTCAAGGATCCCTTTGTTCACTATTTATACTTCTAAAATACCATTTCTGTAGATCATAAAACGGGAGATGAAGGGAATTCTTCGTATCAATAAGTACGCGCATATTTTTGTGTATGCATTTCCATGAACACACACAAAAAGCCTGCTCTGAGCATTCATGGCTGAATTACTGGATATGGTCCGGCCACAACACTTTGCATAAACGGAGCGGAATCCCTCGGAAGGAGCTGGAGTGGAGCTGCCTGTCCTGTGTGAGAGGAAGCTCCGGGGAGCAGCTTGGCACAGCAGCTCCCCCGGGCCGGTGCCAGCAGCCTTTGTGCCCAGGAGAGGAGCAGTGCCCGGCAGGAAGGGGCACCCCGGGCTGCAGCCCCGGCCAGGCACTGCTCATCCCCTGGGAACTGGGGCTGTGCCTCCACGGCTGCCCCGGGGACACACCTGTGGCCTCGGGGACCTCAGGGCCACCCGGCTCCCGGCCACGTGCTGAGACTGTGCCAGTTCTTCAGTTATTAAATTCATTAATCCTTTGAGTTCCTCCTATGCAGCCGCAAACGCAGCCGAGGATTTCCTCGCAGGTTCTCCTAGCACATCTTATTAAAATGAAGATGCCCTGAAATGTCATGATGCCCCCAAATTGTGACATTATAAATGTCATAGGTGCCCCCAAAATGCCGCAGTAAAGCCAGAGGTGAAGTCTCCAACGTGCTCATGGTGCTACCGACCATCACGTGCCCTTCAGCCACTGTGTAAAGATAATATTTTTAATTTCCTCCAGCATGACTTTGATGGAGGTGGAGGGATTGAATTGACGTTACCTGAACCTCTAATTGAATGTGTGTGAAGCCACTCAGCGACAGCGTTTTTGAGAGATCCAGGGAAAAGCAAGCACAGAAATTAATTAAGTCTCAACAAGCTCTTTTGCTGTGCCTTTCGTTAAGGTGATTGCTGCTGTGACACTTTGCCCTTCACTGCCAGGAGGGTTTTGTGGCTCTAAATTCCCACAGGCAGTGCAGAACCTGAGTAACCTGAGAGTGATCAGGGGATGTCTGACAGAGCTGGAGTCAGGGAGAGCTCCTGGTCCTGCCCAAAACCAGGATGAGTGGAGAGGCTGCAGGTGTTACGGGAGGGGAGGAACCGTGGCAATTGGCAGGGTAAATCAGGAGTGCTGTGCCAGTCCTGCCATTTACCTGACCTTGGGTTTGTGCATCCTCCCACAGAGCCTTCAGAGGATGTGATTTTGTACAGAGTGGAAAAATTTTCATGAGCTTCTCAGTAGTTTTAAATTTCCGGAGTGAGGGAACTCGTCTTTTGTAGGAAGTGCCTGGCACCATGAGATGCACACCTTTTATACAAAAATAGAGATGCGTCCCTCCTGTGCTCTTCTAAATGGTACTGAGGCCCTCCTAAAATGTGCTGAATTCCTTCAGCCCCCAGCAAACACCTCTGCTTTCCCAGAGGACTTTCCCTGGGAATGGAGAGGTTTAATTAAACAGGACAACTATGTTAATTATCAGTGCTGACCACAATGCCCAGGTTTTCTCCTCACAAAAATGTGGGGAGGAGGTGCTGGATAACAAATTCAGTAGTGAGGCCCTGGAGTGCCAAGCCAATACATGAAAAGTCCTTGGAAAATTATCTTTTTCTGAAGAGAAACATGGATGCAATTGAGTTTACCAGATAAGTTCCAAGGTAACAGATTTCCCTTTTGCCACTGAATTTGTCCTCCTGGCCTCAGTTCTGGACCAATGTGAGATTCAAATCAGGCAATCTGGAGACAAAAATGGGCTATGGACATCACTGATTCCTTTCTGATGTCTGGCACTTTACATTCATGCTAGTTTTTCCCCTTGGGCTATTTTTTGGACAGTAGGAGAAATATGTAAATATTTCACATTTCTTAGCTGTGTAACACCAGTTCCCTTCAATGTTGGTTGTACTCTTTCTGATATAAACTTTCTTATCATTGTTTTTTCTTAAAAATATATTGAAAATTATATTTTTACTGAACAGATATGACTAACAGGTCTTGAATACTTATATATATATAATATAGCTTCAGAAAACAGTTCTGCAGCTTTGGAGAAGAGTGGCAGATTTCAAAATAGGATGGAAACTTTACAGCTGGAGCTTGGCAGCATTTTCAGCCCATATAAATCTCCCAGGATCACTGAGATCAAGCATTGTAAAGATGTGCCAGATGATATATTAAATTTTAATCACATTTAAATGTAACAGTAAAAATTTTCTTTAAACACGCCAGAATTAAGTTTTCAGAGTCAGCTCTTCTGGGAGATAATCACAATATGCTATTTCTTTACTATTGAGTTTCAAATGAAAACTTTCATGGCTCGGTGTCCCACGATTTTGCCTCTCTGCCACGTGATATCCAGTTTTGTGCTGGAACGGATTAATTTGTACATTATTAGGTGGGAAGTAATTTTTGCCTGGTGGGGAAAAATCAGCTTTGGGGAATGCATTGGAAATGGCGACAGTGCTTCTTCCAAGTGAGGAGAGGCAAGGTGGCCATTGAAATTAAATGTTCTGTCGCTCTTTTGTCGTGTTACATTCCCTGGCAGTGAGCAGTGGGGCTGGGCCCTGCGCGTCCAGGCTGCTGAGCCCCTTCAGGGGAGCTCTGGGCCCAAATGTGGCAGTGATGCCATTGCCCTTCGTGTCTTTGGGGGCACAGTGTCCATCCGAGCAGTGACACCCCCCCCAAAGGACAGTGGGGTGACAAACCTTGGCTTTCTGTGAAGGTTTTTGTGAATCCTAGTGAAAATCTGGGCCCTTGATGCTGTTGCTTGGACAAGACAGCTCCTGGCAGGATCCTGGGTCACCGGCGATGCGTCCAGACCCCCCCTGACCTGGGCTAATGGAATCCCGGAATTCCTACAGCTTTTTGGGCTTCTCCATAGCATGGAAAACTCATTTCACTTCCTGCCCTGCCAAGCAGAGGCAGATCCCAGTGCTTTACACCACCTCCTTCCCCTAGAGTGCAAATCAGTGCCAATAATGCACATTTCCAGAGCCACTTGTCACCGACCGGGAAGGAATGTGCAGCTGCCATTCCTCAGGGCTCACACACTGGAGTGGAAGCTGAAATTCTGCTCCAAGAATTGGGAATTGGATTGAAGAAATGCTGTACTGGGCTCCTGCTGTTCCAGTTCTGTCCCAAAGAACAGGCAGAAAAACCACCTGAGTGTGGTTCTGGCAGGGATTTTTGTGGGGAGGCAGCATTGGTGCCACTGGAGGAGAGTGCTGCCAGTTACATCTCCAGAACCAATGAATCCTCTCAAAACAAGCTAAAATTATATCAATTTCAAAACCAATGTCAGTAGGACTGAAAATGAGGCCAATCTCAGCCTTTTTCTCAGCAAGGGGCTGAAGAAAGGAAAAAAGAATTCCAGTCCTGTGTGTCCCACCAGTGCTCAGGAAAACAGTGTTGGCAGGTAGGGATCATTCACAACCATTCTTCCCTATATCCACCTTTTCTTATATGACAAGTGTTAGGCTCATCAACAAAAATTATTGAGAAATTAACCTAACTTTCATCTATTCTGGCTGCACAGTGTCCTGTCAAACTCAGAGAAAAGAGGACCAGGTTTCTTTACTTCTCTAAGTACAAAAGAGTAGAAATTAATTTTTCTTACTGTCTTTTATGCATACTTTTATGCATATTAATAGCACTTCCAAATAAAATGTTTTAAAAACTGGACAACGTGAATTTTAAGAAGTTGTTTAGTTTAAAGGATCTGCTGATGCATTTAGATGGAAGAAAAAATACCTGGCACCCTGCAAAGGCCTGTCACTGGTAAAAATGCCCATGGATGGCAATTGAGGAATAACTGCAGTACACAGAAATTGCTTGGTATCACAGCCTGAAACTTCTAAATGCTTTAAAAAATGCAAAAATCCTAAAAAACCTGGCTGCTCTGGCTGCAGGAATGCTGTGGTGTCAATCCCTGATTACAATTCTGTGTATTTGTACCTGAATATCCAGTGAAAACCCTCAATATTCCCATTCAGTGAATTCTTGGAATGCTGCTGTGGGAATGGCACTGTGTCCTTCCTTTTGCAGCTAAAAAGTGAAAATAAATTTCACTAAAATATTGGTGAAACAGCTTCCTAGGATTGAGCCTGAATTTCCCATTTGGGAATAGGAAGATAAGACCTGAATAAAATTACAAATAACCCTACATCTACTTGAGGGTTTAGGATAGGAGCAAACACTTTGCGAACTTAAAAAATCCATGAAAAGTTAGTTTCCTAACTCACTTTTCAGTGCTGAATTCGAGACTTGAATCACACTGCCAATCTCATGCAACTGTAAGAAGTTATTCCCAATATTCTGTAGATGAGTGCTCTGCAGAACTCTGCCATTTCGGCAGGAAAATGGGGCTCAGGCTGGGAAAACCCAGGCGTTCTCCTTCTGTCTGCTCGCTGGATTTTCATGGCTACGTTCCCAACTCTTCAAAGTTGTGGCTGTAAAATGAGGTGGCATCACAAAACTGAACAACAGGATGGGATTTTACGGAGCCAAACCCACTGAGCACAACATTCCTGTCAATTAGGACGTAGCTGAAAACTGTAACACAATTTAGCTTTTGTGAAAAAAAACAAAAAACAGAGCTGGCTATTGAGTAGTAAAATGAAATTTCAGAATTGTGCTGGTTGCCTGAATTAGAAGTAACTCAGTCACAGCAGCTTGTCGCTGAGTGTGCTCTAAATTCTGGAGTAGAAAACTAAAAAAACTGTTACTTTTATTTAAAATCATTTGTTGTAATTCTGGGAGACTAGACCCCATCATTTCAAAAACAACATTCTACACACGCTGAGGGGAGAAACAAAACTCAAGCTTAGCAACAAAGATTAAATAATATAAAACAGAGACCATGAAAGGCTGCCAAACTCTTAATCCTATTAATGTGCCAACTTTAATCCCAAACTTTCTCATTAAAAACGATCTCAGCAGTGTGGGGTTCCTTCCGCCCCGAGGAGGGGCCGTGTCCCCGTGAATGGAAATCCACAATGACACCGTGTAAGTTGTTCTGTAGGCTTTGGAGCATAAAGAGAGTGTTATTCCCCAGCTGAAATTAGGCAGATGTTGATTACCAGTCAAACGATGTGGTATCTGAGGCTTGTGAAGCAGAGAGAAATGTTTCTGGTAACAGGAGGAGCAGCTGTGAAAATAAAGCTGACCTTGAACAACATTAGGAAATCGGGGTAGTTTTTAGGTGATATTTAAAGTTAAAAGAATCCCATACTTCTGTTAAAAATGCACTCGTTTCTTCTATTTGAAAGTTTACAAAAGTGAGATTCTAAAACCTCACTTTCATAAATTGAATGTATTCTAATAAAAAAAAAAATGAAACCACATAATCTTCTGGTTGAACAAGGAAGCAAACCCGATCAACTCCTGCCTTCAACACGAGGAATTTTTGCATCCTGAGCCAAAAACACAGAGATGCACAAAATCCTGACCTACCTGAGAGTCCTAATGAGCTTAAATGTTGGCCTTCCACACCCTGAAACCTGAACTGGAAATGCAGTTTGGATGCAGACTAGAACAGTTCTGTGTTAATAAAACCCTACAGAGTAACCAAATTCTGCAAAGCATCTACACTGAGAAATAATGCAGTGCAAATTAATATCCATATCAAATAGTAATTAGAAAATCCTCAGTATCTGCTTTATCAACTTTTAGAGTATTCATGGGGTTTTCAGTCTTCAAAAGTTTCTGTGGAGTTTTAGTCCAAGTCATGAACTTCACTGTAAGGCTGTGATTTCTCAGCTACAGCTAGGATTGTTATCTCACCACCCTTCTCATGCAGCTGGAAACATCACCAAGACTAAGAAATGCTCTTCCATACATTGTTTCCATAGAATAAAGGGAAAATCCTGCTTTAGTTAAATTCTTCAACAAGCTCTGTGTTTACAGATCCAAAACACTTTTGTTCAAATAGTCCAGAAAGCTCCACAATTTTTCTTTCTCATGATTTCAGAAACTGTGCTTCGACTGATTACCGTGCTGATGATTTCGTTATTTTACAGCTGGCTGTAAGCATTTATTGATGGAACACCAGGACGCAAAAATACAAAGCAGGAAAAATAAAACTGCCTTTTTATCCCAACTAGCAGGAATATCTTTTGGACTAAAGATTTCTCGACTTTGGGTCTAGGAGTTTTGGAGCAAGAGTGACAATGTAGACTTACAGATAAGAAATCCATCCTGCAAACCCAGAGGAGAAGATTTTTTCACCCTCACTCAGTTTCGGGCTAGCTTTGCTGCTGCTCATTCTGTTTGCATCTAGAACTGAACTCATCCCACAGCCCCAAACATCTGAGTTGAGTTACAGTTTGGAAATAAAGCTACTGTTTGCTGCTCTGTCCTGTTGGAAGATTAATTGATAGATGAGCCATTGCTAAACACGTTTGTTCTTTTTCAGCTGTTTAAAGATCATTCAAAAAGCTTTCAACACTGACTTGTTCTCAAAAAAGAGATAAAAATGTAGGGTTTCCACTCCTGAAATGAAGTAGCACCTCAGCAGATCCTGAAGTAAACATCTCTCTCCTGAAGTTTGAAACAATTCAAAGCTGTGCAATAATTCTGAAATCAACACTGCAAAAGAAGGGTTGCAGTCTCGGGGGTGTTGAAAGCATCAAGGGCTGTGTGGGACACCTGCACTCCAAGGCTGTGACAGGAGCCATTGGAAAATTTTTCCAGATTTTTTTCTCATGGCAATGTGTTGCATCCATCTCATCCCCAACCTTGCAGTGCCATCAGTAATTTGGCAGCACTCCTGTGGGAATTTAGGAGTCATTTTTGACCTCCCACGAACAGTGCCTGGACCATTCTGGACACCCATCACTCTTCATTCAGTGCCCAGACTCCTCTTCCAGCCTTCCCCTGCCCCAACACTGGGAATCTTCTGCATAAGAATTTAAAAAATGGATATTTTGAACTATTGCCAGAGGTGGTGATGGTGGCCAGCAAGTTTTGCTTAAAAAAACCCCAACAAAGCCCATTGGGGTTAAAACACTTGGATTCCCATAGCAGAGGTGGTCTGGGACTGACTGGAAGTGTCCCAGTAAATTCACAACAACCAGATTCTGACAGATCTAATTAAGTAGGAATTGGTTTGCAGAAGTGAGAGTTGCTCAAGCTCAGCTCGGGCTGCTTATTGTAAATAAAGATAATGATTCACATGACACCAAGTTGCAAAGCAAATACCTGAAGTAGCAAAAAGCAGGAGAGCTTTTGCAAACACAGAGTACAAACCTTTTTCATGCAACACAGACCACCTCAAAATATGTGAGATGGAGTTTCAGCACTAGCAGACCCTCTTTTTCTGGACTCAGACTAGAGAAAAGGGAAGGTAATTATAAATGGGAGAAGGACAAAAAAATACTGTCATTTTCATGAGAGCGTAGTTGGCAAATCCTTCGGCATGAGCAGATAAAATCAGAATATTTGCTGTTCAGGGATTTGCTTTGGAAAGGTCTTAAACAGTTCAGGTTAAAGGTGATTTATTGAGCTATAAAATCACCCTGGTAGCACTGGGATGGTTGCTCATGGCAGAAATGATGCCTGCTTCCAGGATGTATGGAATACACCCAGACATTCCCAGAGATTTCAAATGACTGGCACAGCACCACTGCCACTCCTGTTGGGAGCCAACAAGTGCAAATCAAATATTGAAACACTGAGAAAACAAAACCTTCATTCTCCCCAGAATTATCTCTAAAATAATCTCCTTTAGAAGTATCACTGTGCATGTAAGGGTACACATTGGGTATTAAATTAATTATTTTCAAACATTATTTTATGTCAATCAGTCAATAACTTTTGCCTCTTTTTGGTAGGATTAGTGATACCTGTGAGCTTCAATCAGAGCTACAATCTGTGTTACCAACGCTTCTTTCCTCCTCTCATATGTATTCTGAGAAATTACAGTATTTTCTGTATACATGAATATTTAAGCAAGTTAATTTGGTCTCTTCATTGGTGAGAATCAAAGCTTTACCATAGGCAAATATGGCAATAAATCTGACACCACTGAACAGTCCAGCATGTTTAGTTAAAAAAAGGCAGGGAAGGGGAGAGTGGCAATGCTGGACAGATGGGACAGTTGCTCTAAATTATGGAGGAAGACTTTACAACCTCTTGTACATTTTAGAGGTTTTGTGAGCAACAGAAGTCAGCAGCCAATAGACCATATTTGATTTGGAATTCTATCCAAGGTATCTATCTACCTTTTCCATCCTGTGCAGTGTGGCTTTAAGGGGGGTTCATTAATTTTGCTTTGTTGTGACACATTCTGTGCAGATTCCTCTTCTTTTTCGAGGTTGATTATTTGTTCTCTTTGCCTGCTGACTCTGTTTCCCTCCCTGCAAGAAAAGTTAAGTGTCTCAGATGTCTCGTTCCCTATCTAAAGAATAGATTATTTGTTATTAGTTAAGTTATAAGATTAGTTAAGATATAAGATTATTAGTTATAAGATATTATTTAGTTCCCTAACTAATCTAGTTCCTATCTAAAGATGTCTATTCCCTATCTAATATAAAAAATATTAGATATTCTATCTAATATAATATCTAATATTTTTTGTCATATCTGTGTACTCCTGAAACCAAAGTGTTCCACGCTTTTGTGCTCGGGTTTCTTGGCAGCTCTGATAGAATTTCTTGCCATTATTCTCCTCCAAAATACCAAGAGTAGACCATAATATATTGGGTTCAGCTTCTGTGCCCTCCAGACACAAAGAAGGTCAATGAAATAATGTGTGACACCCTCTCTCCAGAGATTTTTTTGGACTCCTTGCATTATTTTGCCATAACCTGGCTTTAGGTGACTGCAGTAGATGGGGTTCTGCTCAGACACTTTAAATTTATTTTGTCTTCTGGTTGCTCACATTTAAGTTCTTGGCCGGTTCCACATGCCTGGCATCAAGAGGAGGCAAATGTGAGCTGCAGTAGAGTTTGCTGGCCAGGCTGCACCCAGCCATTCCCCCTGGAGCAGCTCTCCCCATGAATTCCATGGAAACCCCTTCTGGGGTTTCCAGCTTCAGCTCTGATCTCACTGTGAACCCTCTGAATTCATTCATCGTCCAGAAGGAAGATGGGCACTGCTGAAATTCTCATTATCACACTTCTCCTCAGTCTTCTCTTACAGAATACACATTTTAGCACTTGTGGTGACAGGGTGTTAATAAAACCTCTCCTCTCTTAATCCCACAGCAAGCCCCTGAAGGAAATCACCAGTCCTTTAGTCGAGAAAATTTGTTAATGGAAAACTCTTGGCTAAGTTTTTTCTGACTGGAACAAAACCTGTGGCACCACCAACACTGCACTGGGGTATTTCTAAGTGGTTTATCCCAGTATTCAAATGAAAATTATCAGTATTACACCGTTGATTAGTTAATGCAGCAGCTTCTGGAAGCTTCCATAACGTGACTGCAAAATAAATTAGGATATATAAAACAGGAAATGTAGAAAGCGATACAGTTACTTAAATGGGGAGTTCTTAAAAATAGACAGGCACATCTTTGTCAGGTGGTGTAAAACTGTAAGAATTGCCACAGGTGAACTGAGAATGGATTTCCATTTTGCTGCAGCCAGCTAAGAAAGCAGAATAAAGGAAAAACAACACACCTGGAAGTAAGCCCAGCCTGTCACCCCGGGGACAGCCATTGCCACCTGGCCTGCAGAGCCCAGAGCCAGTTCAGCTCTTTCCTGCTTCATTCTAATATTATTCTAATATTCAAAATTCTGTTCTATTATTCTATTATTCTAAGTTCTATTTTATTATTCTAAATCACTGGACCTGAAAACTCAACCTTTGCAGCTCCAAACCCCTCACGTGGACTCTTCTGCACGTTCTTTTGACAAATTCTTTCCGTGTATAAACTGAAGACACCTCATGTGTCCATCCATGTTTGAGCAATTGTCATGTTCCAACCATGTTTGAGCAGCCTGGGATCAGAACTGCTGCAGTGCAGGAAAGAGAAAATAGAACAAGAACTATTGGGATTCCTTTGGATATGTAAAACAGTGCTGGATCTCACGAAAGTGTTGCAGTGAGGCAAAATCCTCTTCCAATAACTCTTTTGAGGGAAAAAAGAGTCTACATATACACTTTTGAGGAAATAAAAGTCCTCTTCTCCCCCACTCCCCAAAACTCATCACTTTTAGACAAGAAGACTTTTTGAACTGACTTTGCATAAACTCAAGGTCTCTGTGGTTGGGGCTCCAGCAGCTGTCACTGTGGGGTTTTCCTTTTACCAAAATTCTGGCTGGGATCTTCTAGGAATTTGAGACATTTATGGAACAAGTTTTAAGCTCCTGCACCCCAAAGAGGGAAAAAGTTCTGACAGACAGACAGACAGACAGATAGATAGATAGATAGATGGATGATAGAATTTTGAATTAATCCTACATCTGAAGAGTGAGCAGAAAGAGCTGTATATTGTGTATGAAAGTGCCTTCATTTTTGGTGAAAGGGATTTTTACAGAGAGAAGTTAATTTGAATATTATTGCCTTCAAAATTATGCACATCCATATTCTGTGCCCGTAGCTCTGCTACATTTCATACTGCACACTCTGACTGAGGTGGTACTTCAGAAAAACACTTTAGGGATGCTTTTTATCTATATTTAGGATGCCATCCTCAGTCCAACCATGGAACAGTCACACACTTTCATTTAGGTCCCTCCCCTTGTGCCTTTTATTCCTTGTCCCTGCAAGAGCAAGAACATCTAAGAGCAGCTTGACTGAAGTGTCAGACATTAAAGAGACAGGTGGAAAAAGTGCTCCAAAATTACACTTTATATTTCAGGTAATTAAATGAAAGGGCTAAATTGAGGCTTTAAAATGTAAGAGAAAAAAAGAGCTTCGTGAGTCTTGATGATAACTTTTCAGTAGCTTACATCTTTTCCTGTCAACATAGTTTTTGAAGTCTCATTTCAAGGTTTTTGTAGCAAAGCTTATTGTGATTAGAAACTTGTGATGTAGGAACTAAACTTTCCTGATTTCTTGAGAGGAAGACTGCGTAGAAGAGGTGGAGATCACTTTTCTATTCACAGAGCTAGGGTGTAGCCTGTGAAAACCTGAAGTGAACTGGAGGCACAACTGAAACACAGATTCTTCCTCAATAAGCCAATATCTATTTATCTATTTATCTATTTATCTATTTATCTATTTAAAATGAGAATGCACATAAGGATTTATATATAATATATAATTTTGTGTTCTTATGTCCAGCAGTATCTTAAAAGTCTTCCTAGATAATTATTTTTCACTATGCAGTTGCTGGTACTCAACAGAGAGTGGAGGAAAATACCTCATTTGTTCATCAGTTTTTTGCCTTCTCCTTTACCTCCTGCTTCTTAGGAATACAAAGTTTATCTGGGGAGTAAATTCCAACNATACTGTAACACAGAATGTATAATTTAAAAATACCAACTTGTAACAATGAGAGTAATTCTTCCCTCAACAATTTTCCCTCAGTTATTGCCTTACAAATAACTCAATAACTAAGTCATTGACTTAGAAATAACTTAGAATAACTTAGAAATAACTCAGATTGCCTTTTTAGATTCTAAATTTTTTGCCTTTTTAGAGTCTAAAAAGGACACTACTTTTAGGGAATATATGAATTTCAGTGGACAGAGTGCAAGGATTTGGTTTATCCAGACTCCGTCCATATCTGTGCCTTGAAATGGGCCCTGCAGTGACTGCTCAGTTCTTTGTGTCTTCTCTCCCTTCATATTTCATTGGTTTTGTCACTGTGGTGGAGTAAAATCCATCTCATGGCAGGGAATTTCCACAGAGTAAGGAAATGTACCCGTAATAAAAGGAGTTCCTCATGATCACAAAAATCTCTAACACACAAGGTGATGGTACAGTTTATTTACAGGTATTAATTAGTGTAGCTAATTCCAGAAGGAAATCACCCAGGTTTGGGAAAGATGCTCTTAATGCCTTACTTTGTACCCTTATTGCATATAAACACTTCTGTGTTGTACAAACCCTGACACTTTGCTCCTGACTGTGTAAACACAAATATATCAAATGATAAACTAAATATGTTCTGTGTTTTACCCAGTTAAAATGATCTTCTTCTGATTTACAAATGGTAGGGAGAGGTTCATTATTATTCAGGAGAGAACGAGCAAATGTATTCCTAACACATTTCTAATCCTGAGTGCTCAAGGGCTGAGCATTGTCCTCCTTTACCTCAAATTCATTTCCTTTCAGTTCAGTCACCTGAGACAACCTCCAGCTGCCAAGAGGGGATAAAAAATGACATTTTATCAAAGTTGAGTCTACAGAAAAGCTACATCCTCCTACTGAAATATTAAAGTCTGTATTTTTGGTGAAGAACGATTCCGAGGCATTCGGAATTGCTGGCACCGAAACATGAAATCTGTGCCTATGTATTCCATAGATGCAACTTCCTCATAAGGAAGCAATAACAGCTAAAATGACATTATTGCTGAACAACCAGAGGCTGTTCTCACTCACACAGGGAGGCCAAGCCAGCCGTGGAATACTTGAAACCATGTCCTGAAAAGAAGTGCAGAGTCGGAGGAATCCAGAGCCCCCTGAACCACGAGTGAGGAGAGGGAGATGCCCAGGAATGCTCCAGCAGGAAGTGCTTGTGGTTAAAAACAGGAGCAACCACATGAATCAGAGGTTTGAGGAGACAGCTAGACGACACTGATTGCAAAAAAATATTAATGTGCAGAAAATAAAAATAAAAAGAAACCCAAGAAGAATTAAGAGGCGCCAAAAGATCTCTGCGCGTTTTAATCTGGTTTCGGGAGAATAGAAGGGTAAAACCCAAATAGCTAAAATTTAGGCAGTTAAACTTCCTTACTGTTAAAAAAGAAAGGATCTCAATTTGTCCTCCTTTGCCATCTGGAAGCTTTCTCTTAAACAAGAAAATGAAAACACACAACACAGAAATACTTCTTGTTTTCATCTACACACCCACTGAAAGATCTCTTCATGACACTTTCAGCCTTGCACAACTCCATGGAGACCCCTGGAGCTATCAGGGATTATCTATAACCTTCCTCTCATGTGCTAACAAGTAGAATTTCATAAAAATATGGAAATGCAAAATGTTTCAACATTAAACACGGGGGAAATTAGTTTGGATTGTCCCAAACTGAGTAGGCAGGAAAAGATTTCCTGCACATAAACCATGTTACTGTAATGGGAAAATAATGTTGTTTTCTCAGCCCTTTCCTTCAGAATTGAACAGACTCTTTAATGAGAAATCTTCTTTTTTTTAGGGAGTAATGATGCAAAGGAGAGCATCTCGAAACAAAACACCACCATCTTAATTTGTTCCTGCCAGCAGGGTAGAGCACACACAATCCACAGCACTTTTTCCCTGGAAGGAGCTCAGAGCACTCAGACACACAGTTAATTTGTGGGATTGCTCACATCTGCAGATGATTAAAGAGATGCTGCCACTTTCCACGTGAAACGAGGAATTTGCTGCTCGTATTTTAGAGAAGTCTTTCCTCCCAAGAAGTCTAAAATGCTCCTCAAAAAAGGGTTGAATGGCTCAGGAGGAGGGAGCATCCTGCTGGAGCTTGGAAGCTGCAGGCATCTGCAACACGTTGATTATTCCATCCAGTTTGCTCTGCTAATTAGTGAGGAAATGGGAATTGCCCAGGGTTAGGTGGGACTGACCTCTGCCTGGCTGCATCTCAGGCTGGGTTTCCTATTCCTTTTCTTTAGCTGCAGTGTTAAATATGATAAAAAGGAGGTCAATCTAGTAAAAAAGTGGGGTGTTTGGGGGCGAACACATGATTTTGATGTCATGAAACTTTCCTCTGCTCTGGCTTTGCCAGCGTTTCTCCACGAGCACAGGCTGTTCCAACCAGGAGCTGCAGCAGTGGCCATGCAGGATGGAGCACAAATGAGCTTCTCGCTAATTTTGGAGGATAAAATCCCCAGAGGAATTTTGACCATGCACCATATTCTTAGAACCACTGTGCCAGAGAGTCCTGGTGTATTTTAAACATCACACACAAGAGAGATGCCTCAAAGAAAGAGAGCGGGAAAGAATCCATTTCTTTCATAAAATCTCCTACTTGCCTTGATTAAAGAACAGGAAATAAATTAAGTACAGCCAAACAGGAAATAATTGATTTCTACAAGTTAACACAACTAATGGCGTGCTCTATCAAGCCTCAGAGAAGTGAATATAAGATTATTCTTCTAATTTCATGCGTGAAATCAATGCTTTCATCTTGCCTGGGACAGGCTTTCAGGGGCTTACTTCAAGCCTATTTATTTGACCAACAATTCTGTCATCAACAAAGGTGTCCCTTTCCTCTGCTCACTGATTATAATGATGGGTATTTTGTCAAATTTTATGGGATTCAAATCTTCCAGAGATTTTGATGGACATTTTTTGTCAAAACTGAGTGGTAACATCAATCAGGTTTCCAGATTCTTGGGAATTCAGATTTACATCACAGACAGCCCACTTACTTTTGTTTTCAGGAGCTCAGCTGGTGTTCTTATGGTAAAATCTTTAAAATCTACGTGTAGCTGAAGTGTCAAAACAATGCTAAAATCTATCAATATAACTTTCATTTTTGCTTGTAAAATTGGGCATCTGCTCATTTGCATTTAAATCTCTCTCTCTCTCTCTCTCTCTCTCTCTCTCTCTTCCAGTGATCCGAGCAAAAATATCCAGTGAAAAGGTGGTTCCTGCCAGTGATGATCCCCTTGATACCCACAAAATGATCCGGTATGAAATCAAACAAATAAAGGTACATGGAATCACTCAGCTTTTTTGAAGTTCAATGCTGATAACCTCTGCATATTTCAGCCCAAAATAATTTAGCCCAAAATGTTGGGAAAGCTAGAAAAGGCTTCAGCTGCCCCCAAAGCTGGACCCAGATGAGCTACACAGAATAAATCACAGGAGGGATTTAAAATAGGGAAAGAAAAAAGGAGAAGGAAAGAAAGCTGTCCTGAAATTCAGGAGGTTTTTTCTAAATAATGATATTTTGGTGGAGAATTTTGTTATTCATAATTTTGAAGGCACCAAAAAATGTGCTTCATTCTGTGAATGGTGGCAGCATATCTGGTTTTGGAGGATTCCTGATCTCCTGTGCTCTGATGGTGTGGCAGCTCTGCATGTTCCAAACTTTCCAAAGAGAGGGGAGCATTTCCAGCTGAGAGGGCAAACCCTTTGTTCTCTGTGAACAGGGATATTGGCAGGGCCAGGAGTGCTTCCCTCATATTCACACAAACAAAAATCCATTTGTGTGAATGTTGCTGGGGAAGCAAACACCCAAAGAGACATTCAGAATCTCACAGATTTTCCCACTCTTTGTTCAGCTCCAATAAGGAGATATATACATTATTACAATTTAAGAAGACGTGTCATTGATGAAAAACATTAAGAACTGTCATTGATGTTAAAATGATCATGATTTATCTTTTCCTGGAATGCACAAGAAGTAGGTAATCTCTCTAAGTTAAAATGTGTGGGTGTGCACAGGTGAGGTGGGTTGGTTGGTTGGTTTTCAAGGTAGTTTCATCTCTCATTTTTCACTGGATGTTGTTTTATAATTTTTGCACTTTTACATTTACTGGGAATACTTAAGAAAATCATTATGCTTTCAAAAAATGTTCAATCATTCAAGCTGTATCCACTGATACAATCCACTCCCAGGAGCTGAAGTAGGAAGAATCCTTGGCAAGCAGGAATATCTCAAAGTATTCCCAAGGATGTTTATCACACACGACTTCTGTTAAGGTTTTAGAGCAATTTCAACAAGCCAGTCTCTACCTTGCTAAAACAAACCCCAAAGCCCGTCACCATCTGCCACTTTCTGTCCTCTTAAATATTAAGGAGAGATTCAAATGTTTCTTTACAGAAGTAAGTACATCAATGGCAGAGAATTCCCTTTCCTCCCACTGGCACTTTAATGTTCTGCTGCTACTCTGCAGCACTTCAGGAACTTGATAGAAATGCAAACCATTTCATACCTCAGCACAAACAAGGAGAATGAGAAGTCTAATCTGAGTCATTATTTTCAGTCTATAATCCCTATAATTATTATTCCTATAATCCCATTCTTTAGCACACTGAAATCTCTGAAATATGTTTGTGTATTGAAGCTGCTTTGGAGTTTCTCCGCAATTTTCACCTGTGGAGGCCTGTTCATAACTCAGGCAGCAGGAAGAGGTGTTTATTTAATTCCTCTCGGGTTCAGAGGGCAAGTCAGCCAGGCCTGGACAAAGCAGAGGCAAAATTTTTGTAAAAAATTACAAAAATTTTGTAATTACATAATTACAAAAAGATGTAATGATTATTACATCTTTTTTTAATAAAAGATGCTCTCCATCACCACACACAAACTTAGACTAACAACAGAACGGCCCCCACCCCTCAAATCCTTCCTTCTGACCAGAGAGAG
>WAAG01016050.1:33484-48950 GCA_013390105.1 Tichodroma muraria | reverse complement strand
CCAGCACCAACCAAACCTTCCCTGCCCCAGCACCAACCAAACCTTCCCTGCTCCAGCACCAAACCTTCCCTGCTCCAGCACCAACCAAACCTTCCCTGCCCCAGCACCAACCAAACCTTCCCTGCTCCAGCACCAACCAAACCTTCCCTGCTCCAGCACCAACCAAACCTTCCCTGCTCCAGCACCAAACCTTGCCTGCTCCAGGACCCAGCTCCCTGCTCCAGGGAGGGAGGGATTTTGGGATGGGAAGGATTTTGGAGCTCTGTGACCTGCCCACCCTCTGTGGGGCCACCTGTGCACCCAGTGTGGCACCAGAATAAACCCAGCAAGGGAACTGTGCCTGATAAACCCCACAGGAGGGACGGAGAGGGGGTAACCTGTGACATCCAAAGAGTGTAACTGAGGCAAAAATTCAACATGCTGAACAATTACTCGGCTTGCTGAGTAGCTGAGGACAGAGCAATAGCTTGATCACACCATGTCTCACCTCAGGTGACAGCATTTTAAAGAATTTAACTCCCCAGTGCGTGTGAAAGGCGAGAATATTCTCTGCTCACCGTTCCAACCTTCTCTCAAGTGCTGCTGCTGATTTCTCCTGATGCCCTGCAGTCCCACAGACTGCAGGGTCCCCCGGATGTCCAGTGGCCCTGACCACAGGGATCTGGAAAATCCAGTGCAGGAGCAGGCACAGGGTGGGGGCCAGGCCAGGAATTTGCTTTATATAACACAGCAAGGAAGAACAGACTCTCCAATCATCTCTTTTGAGCTATAAAATGCACCAAAAATTATCACCTCAGTGTGAGTTTTGGGGAGGGCTTTTAGAGCACTCAAATATTCACATTTTACTCATCAATTCCCCCTTCTTGGAAAGGGAACACAGAACCCTTGGAGGTTATATCTGTAACATTCAGCACAATGCTGCTGTTTCTCTGCCCTATTGCTCTCGGGGTTGTTGAGCTGTTCCATTAATGTGATGGCTTAAATTCTGTTTCTCTCATTTTAAATCCAGTGCATTAGGCTTAACATTAAAACGTTGCTATTCTAGACAGAAATATTAGATATTACTCATTTTCAGAAATAAAAAAAAATAACAGTGGGGCTGTTCATTTTATAGGGATGGGTTGGCATGTCAAGAAGCCATAAATGTTTTCAATTACTGTTAGTTTCTTGCAATATTTACAGCATTATATTAAATAGAGAACATAATAAGTGATTTATATGCAATTGAATATTTCTTCATGATATTTTTGTAACTGCCTTGGTCATCACACTCATTCTATAATCTTAAAGCAAAGCCACGTGCTGGTGCTGGTTCCAACCCTCAGGTGCACAGGAACAGTGTCCATACAGATTTTAGAAGTAGATTTACATCTCTCTATCCCCCAGATCCTCACCCTATTTTCCTATTTCAATAAAGCCCCACCAGGAGCTCAGGTGAACATGGACCACTCATCAATGCAGAACCAAATCCAACCACCTTATCCCTCTACAGAGAAATATCCATGCTTTTAGGAGAAGAGAGAATATGATTGAGAAGAT
Source organism: Tichodroma muraria (assembly GCA_013390105.1). Lineage (NCBI taxonomy): Eukaryota > Metazoa > Chordata > Aves > Passeriformes > Sittidae > Tichodroma > Tichodroma muraria. The sequence goes on along the minus strand of WAAG01016050.1, from coordinate 47,411 downwards.
TAAATATGATTTACTGAGTTAGAAGATTATAATCTTTAGAAGTGCTGTAACAATTATATAGGTCAAAACCAGAGATAAGTCAAGACAGTAATTTCAAAAAAGACCCAACCAAGCAACTAAAAAAAGCTGCAACAAAACAAACACTAAACTCACTTAAATATTAACTAAATCTCCATCATGCATTGTTATGGATATTCAGGGGGTTTATAGCTAAATCAAGGTGTGTTATCTGCACAAAGCCTCCAAAGCTGAGCTCAGAGGAGGAGATACCCGTGGAAAAGCTGTTCCCTACAATGCCCTGAAGGTTTCTGAACGTGGAGAGAGCTTCAGGCGAGGGACACTTGCAGGGCTCACGTGGTGGCCCTGTGCCAGACACATTTTCCTCTCCATGTTGGGGATTTTCTGTGATTCCCACTGCTGCTACGGACAGGGTGCCAGTTTGTTTCGTGTTTTGCTCCGGCTGGGCCTGTTTGTTTTTTTTCTCCACAGTATTTCAAATCCCAGCTAATATTTTTGGACCGGCCGCGCGGTGACAGCACCGTTGGCTCTTTTCCCCCCCTCCATAAACAAGGCTTCAGAAAAACCAACATATTACAGAGTATTTTCTAGTGGCCTGCGCTATTTAAATCTCCTGGGAGGGCTTGAGGAACACAAACACATTTTCCAGTGACACCAGCTGCGACTGGGAGAGCTGTGAGCCCCTGCCATTGTCCCCAGCTGTCAACACGTGGCATGATGTCACCGGGCTGGTGGTGGCACGCGAGGTGATGACAGGCACTCAGCAGCACCTTCTGCTCCCTCCTCGCTGTGTTTGGACACTGCTAAGCTTGTTCTCATCTTTTAATGGCTCGTTTTAGATTTCTTTTCGGGGTTGAAACTGCTGGTTGAGGGGCAGCCAGCCTGAAAAGTGCTTTGATCCCACCTCTCTCCATTTTGGGGCTTGCGGGGTGTAAATCCTAAGGGCTGGATCACGTTTTCCAGCAGTCATTTGAGAAGGTCCCACTGGTGAGGGTTTTGGATATATAAATCCACTTTGCTTTAGTGACCAAATATGAAAAAAATGCTCAGGAAATGCTCAGTTCCTCATCATGCTTGGTGTCCCGGGAGATCCCAAAAACTACAGTGATTAGGAGAAAATTCCCCATAGGAATACACAGAAATATTCGCATTTTGGTCAAGGTGAATGGTGTCTCTGCACTGCTCCTTGAATGGAAGATGCCAGTAGAATATAAATTGAAGAGAAAGTTTTAACAACCCATTAAATACACTGAAAAAGCACATTTTGAAAGCTATAATTTAAAAAATTAAGACCAACTTAATTTCCTCCTAAAACTCTTGGATGTATTTCATTAAGTGTAGAGGGAAAAGTCCAATTTTTGGTGCTTTCTCACATTAATTCAGACTTGGGAGCCTTTTTTAAAGAGACTCACCCTGTATCTCTTCCAGCTCTTGTTTGCAACTGTTATTTCATGCTTGTTTTCCACTACTGACTCTCTGTTTCTGATCATTTTCAGATGTTTAAAGGGTTTGAAAAGCTCAAGGATGTCCAGTATGTCTACACCCCTTTTGATTCATCACTCTGTGGAGTGAAACTAGAAGCCAATAACAAAAAACAGTATCTTCTAACAGGTAAAATGGAGCAAAATTAATGGTCAGAAATTCAGAAGGAGCTGCTTAGAGTGAATTTGCTAAAATATGCTAAAAAGGAATGCATTTGTGTACTAAATGAAAGCACAATGGGATGTAAAAATTGTGTTCAGCTGCAGTTACAGGGTGCTCTTACATGTTTTGCACCTTTCCTCCAGCACTCTTAGAGCAGTTCCAAAGGAAGTGAAGGTCAATAATGACACAATCAGTAAACAGAAGGAATTTTGATTCAGTATTTGCCATTACTGTTTGATTAAAACCAACAGTACTGATTTTCCCAGGAATGCAAAGGTTTCCCAGGAAGGCAAAATGAGAAAACACATGCCTGTGTGTCTGCAGGTCTGGGGTTCCAAGTAACTACAGATTTTTCTAGACAGTCCTAAAATCCAGTTTAACTGCATTTGCATCTACCACTTGCTGGCAGTTTATCAACATCTCTAGAAAAACATGTTTCTTCTATCTTTTACATCCACAGAGCATGCAATTAGGAGAATATCCTCTCTGTTATAATTAAATTAATTTAAAAAAATATAAAGTATGACTAATTTGGTGCAATTAGTTAAAAAACTCAAGATATTCTTACATTTCTAATATTTAGAAAACACTTTTATTGCTTTGATTTTTTGTGTTTTCCATGCTGCAGGCCAAATTTTAAGTGATGGCAGAGTGCTGATCCACTTGTGCAACTACATTGAGCCGTGGGATGATTTATCCTTGTCTCAGAAGAAGAGCCTGAACCAGAGGTACCAGATGGGCTGTGGCTGCAAGGTGAGTGCAGAGCAGATAAATGGAAATAAACACCATTAACTTGTATTTTTGAGAATGAACCCTGGTTCAGAGGAGGCTGCGAGGTGAGTGCAGACAAGATAAATGGAAATAAACACCATTTACTTGTATTTTTGAGAATGAGCCCCAGTCCAAAGAAAGCTGCAAGGTGAGTGCAGAGCAGACAAATGGAAATAAACACCGTTTATTCACATTTTTTGAGAATAAACACCGGTTCAGAGGAGGCTGTGAGGTGAGTGCAGAGCAGATAAATGGAAATAAAGACCGCTTATTCACATTTTTTGAGAATGAACCCCAGTCAACAGGAAGCTGCAGGGTGAGTGCAGAGCAGACAAATGGAAATAAACACCGTTTATTCACATTTTTTGAGAATAAACACCGGTTCAGAGGAGGCTGTGAGGTGAGTGCAGAGCAGGGCAATGCCTGCAGTCTTGCACGCCACTTAGGCGCGTTTTTGAGGACGAGCCGCGGTCCAAGGGAGGCTGCGGGGTACTGAGGCAGCTCTTTGCCCCCAGATCACCACGTGCTACATGGTGCCCTGCTCCATCACGGCCCCCAACGAGTGCCTGTGGACGGACTGGCTGATCGAGAGGAGGCTCTACGGGCACCAGGCGCGGCACTACGCCTGCATCAAGAGGAGCGATGGCACCTGCAGCTGGTACCGAGGGGGGCCTCCCCCCGAGAAGGAGTTCATCGACATCAGCGAACCCTGAGGAGCTCCCTTTTCCTAGAAACGCAGCCCTGGGGCGCTCCTCCCCTCCCACCCTGCCCGGATCTCGTGTGCCTTGCTAGAAACAAACACCGACAACATCAAAAAACAAAAAAGACATCTTTGTCCCCAAAGAGTCTGTGGGGCCGGCACCAGGTGCAGGACGAGGGACAAACCTCCTGGAGGTGCCTGCTCTGCTCTGTTATGCTTTGCACAGAGGGCTGGCAATGTCCTCCAAGGCATAACGAGTTCCCTTTTTGCCAATATGAATGTACACGAACAAAAGAGTTGCCAGAATTTTGCCCCCTGTTTGATAACCTGCAGATTAAGAGCTCCCCGTGGTTTATTCCAAATCTTCCCGATGAACTACAGAATGTTTTATAGAACTATTTTTTTTTTGTTTGTTTTTATGTATGAAGGTCTTGGATACGAAAGAATTATTGTACAGTGTATATGTAAAGTATTATAACAATGTGCTATTAAAAAAAAAAAAATTCACAAATATTTCCTTATCTGTTGAAATGAGTTGAACTCTTCTGTGATTAAAACAATCTGTGCTCCACATTTTGTACGTTCCTTATGTCACAGCTTCCTTTATCCACAGAGCTGTAACTTCCATTGATAACCAAATTAAGAAACAGCCTTGATAATCAAAACCTCCTACCCAAGTCAGCATTCCTATGGACTAACCACACCTTGCTGAAGGAAAAGACAGATTTTTAATCCATGGATTAAAGCATTAATCCAGGTATTTAAGCATTCCATGGAACAAATTCCAAGCCCAAATGGTGACAGGCTAGAGCTCAGAACTACAAAACCCATGTCCATCCTCAGGGCAGCTGCAGCCCTTAACACCCCCCTGAATACATGATCAGCTATTTGTACCCCAGCACTGTTAAAACTTTAGAAACTCGTGTGAAAATACAAGCAATAAATATTGCACAGTTTCCACTGCAATGATTTCTGGAAGCTCTCAGATACTTGATCCTATTTAGGATCCAAAAAATAAAAATAATAATTTTAAAAAAAAAAATAAAATCCAAAATAGGATTTGGTTTTCATTCATGAGCGCCCACCACACTCTGTCAGTGAATTTGGCTACTTGTGAACTCAAACTAGAGAAGGGTTACAACACATTTTGCCTATAACTTTATGAGTGCCTAAACTTTCCTGAATTGATGACTGGAGTGCGTAACTAATCCCTCACACATGTATTTAGGTTTATAAAAGTAATTCACAGTGGTGAAACTTTGGGAGTGTAAATGCCAGTTAGTCTGTTTGTGCCCCAGAAAAAAGTGGGAGAGCCCTTAGGCAGGACGGGAATCTCCAGTAGCTGCCTTTTCTGACAGATTTTACTGTCTAAAGGACAGCTTTGGAAAAGCTCTTCCAGAAAAAGATTTACTTTTTCTGTGATTAAATTTATACATTTCCAGTGAAATGCAAATGGTGCAAGGCCAACAGGAAAACATGTCATTATTCCTTTGAGGAATACGTGTCCCATAATATACAAAAGCCAATGTTTTGCTTTTGATTTACTATAAATCAGTCTGGTTCTTTTAATATACAGCCCTAAATTAAAACTATATCTATGTGCTGCCAAATGTAAAGCCCAGCTTGTTTTCTGCTTTACTCAAGACAAACCAAAAATTTCTGAACACTAACAATTTGGACCATAGACTTACATAAACAAAACAAAAAGAATACAACGCTACATTTCTTCCAGAAAAGAACTGATATTGCAGTGACAGTATTGGCAGAGCTATTCACTGACAGTGCTGTGCATTTATATTACTAATTTATATTACTATTTGTATTATATTATATTAATTTTCAGAAAGACTCAAAGCCAGGCGTTATTTCCTTGCATCAGATCAAACCAATTCCTAGAGAAGCCCACAGAGCTTAATACCTACAAAAGTTAATATTCAGTGGTTAATATTCAATGGTTAATATTAATACCACTCCTGTAGCATTTGGCTCCAAATCCATTTTGATGGGATGGTGCCTTTTGGATAACACTCTGCAGCAAACGGATGTTTTTTGCTTTTAACTTATCAGAGCTCTGTTCCTATTTCAGTTTTACAGTAATTAGACCTTGAACTCAACTCTCCCAGCCCAGATTGTCTTCTCTGTGCACCTTGCACAAAGAAATGCTTTCTCTGATATTTATGGACAGACTGTAATACAAATGGCATGCCACAATTAGTTTTCAAAACATTTTCTATTTGTCCTGCTATAAAATATCCCACAAGAGGTGTTTCACAATTAAGGTCTGTCTACTTTGATTTCTGGCTGAGCAGAAATCTGCCCAAACTTCCCACAGGGGATGGTACAAAGATTTTTTTTTTTCCTCATATCAATAAATGTGTCAAGAAAAGCTTTACAAAAACCCATCTCAGAATGAGATCTTATTTTCCCTGAGGAAGATTCTCAAAAGGCTTGACTACAGTGTGGACTTCTGAATATGTTACTTTAATATCAGGATTTTTACTGTAGTTGCATTGATACCTTATCAACAGCAGATTCTTTTTACAACATTTTCTTTTTACTTCTTGAAACTGTGTTTGTGTTACATGAGAGGGTAGAGCAGAGGTACAGCCTGGAACAACATTTGACTGTAATTTGAAAATGGCTCACATGACTTTTGACCAGAGATGGGAAAAGAAGAGAGAAGGGAGACTGTATAGGTGAACAGGGGAAAAAAATCACCACCTGGAATATTGCTGGTGTTTCCTCAACGTTCCAGTTAAGTTGTAATTAAACTGTTCAGCAATTACATTGAAAAAGCCATGTTGTTTTTGCCACAGCAGAGAACAGAAGAGGTGGGAATGCCGTGAAATAAAGGGAACTAATTACTGAGGGAAAGGCTGTAGATATGACTCAACCAGCAATGAGTTCAAAAGCCTCACAGCGTTTTTTGTAATCAGTCTGGGATGAATGTTTCTGTTTCAAAAAGTGTTTCATTAAAGCAGCTCCATTTTTACACAAAAGAATGGCATCTTTGTTTATTTACCTTGCATTGCCTAAAGCCTCGGCTGAATGATCAGCAGAGGATGAAAGGAGCACCTCTGGCACGCTCAGCTGAGCCTCAGTTCCCAGGTATTTGGGGCTTTTCCCCTCTCCCCACGTCCCCCCGAGCTGGTTTGCACTGGAGGGGGGGACAGCTCCACATTCCCGTTTGGAGAATAGAAAGGGAAGGAGGAAAAGCAAGAGGAACACCAAAAAAATATTTTGAACTGTATTTGCCAAATTCTGCATCAACAATGCAAACGAGGCCAGCTGTTGATAAAGCGTTGAAAACCCAAAACAAAATAACATGATCTGATTTCAGTGCAGCATCAGAAGACTCTGATTTCCAGATCATCTTACAACCCACTCCGGGAATTCAAATTGTTGTCTTGTACGGCATTGCCTGATTATTTCCCAAATAATTGCCACAAAGTTCCAGATACTTTCTTCAGGAGGAATAAAACCAAACAAATGAGTGCCATCACAGGCAGCTATTGCAGCAGTTCTGAGTGGCAATGCAACACCCATATGGATTCATTTTCTCTAGATTAACATTCATTACCATAGAAATATGTATAAAAATTACTTGGCTGTGGAGAACAACATTCAAAAGTTCAAACAAAAGAGAAATAACTCACAAGTTCTGACTTTAATGAGCAATGTAGAGGAACGAAGACAGGGAAAACTGCTCACAGGGTTGCTACGTTCAGAAAAATATGCCACATAAACCTATAAGTCCAACACATTAGTTCTTGCCCCAAAATGAAATGTTCTTTGTTTCTATGGACAGTGGTTTAGCAATGCGCCCCAAAGTCCTGCTTTTTTCAATAAAATTATATCCAATCTCAAGTTTGAAGGATCCCCTAAGGGTCACTGTATCCCACTCCCTGATCCTCACTGCTGCCTAAAACTAAACAACACCCTAAAACCAAACCACACCCTAAAACCATCACCCAGGTGCTCCCTGGACTCTAACAGGCTCGTGTGTGTTATTTTCCTGTCTGTAAAGCACTGGTGCCTGGTGCTAGCTCAGGTGCCTGAAGCTCACAAGGCACAGCCACCCTGATTTTGGCCGAGTTCAAAGCTCTGCGGTGCCCCATGCATCATCTCCAAAGACAGCAAACACTCTGAATGCTCCAGAAAGGACTGGAGGGAAAACAAACCATGAAGGTGACTCCTGCACTTTCAGAGTTGATCAGTGTCTCTGTAAGCATTTAGTCTCTCCAAGATCTGCAGCTGGACAGCTGAAAAATGACCACTTCCCATGTGAGCACCCTCCAGCTCACCATCACAGTGATTTCAAGCGGTCACCCTGTCCCACACAGCCCCCAGAAAGCTGCCAAAATTGCTTTTGGAGTAGACAGTAAAAGGGAAAAGGGAATTGTGTGTCCCAGTCCCTGTTTTACAGGCACGGAAAGCAGATTCAGCCCTGCTGTTTGCACCTACCATCTCCTTGTGGTTCGGGTAGAACGTCTGCTCGATTAGAGGGAACTTCTCTGGGCCCAAGGTTTTGTAGACAGACACCAGCTGGGCAAACTGCAAAAAAAGCAGAACAAAACAGCTCAGGAGAGAAACCACACTGTGCCCAAATGAGCTCATACTGACATTTTGCTTCTTGTCTTGGGTGTTTGATAAACTCAGCAGATCCAGGGGGACAGCCCACACAGCCTCTCGCGCTCCTCACACAGCTCTTCAATCCACCCAAGCTGTGACTTCAGGTACAGATCAACACAGAAAAACACCTTGAAAAGTTAAGCCCCCACAGGTACAGGAAATTAAATACATGGGAATACTGGATTTCAGATGTCTCATTGTTTGAATGTTTGAAACTGTCTGTGTTTGAAGATGATTCTGTGATGATAAAATCATTATAATTCAGCCTTTTCTGTCATCTTAAACCTAAAGCCCAGGCATATTTACCATTCATTTAGTGGCTGGCACCTCCCTGACATTGATTTGGCAGTGTTGGCAAAGAGATAAAAGCAGCTGTGTCATGCTAACAGGTCAGGTGAGGAAGAAACAGGAGAAGTTTCATCTCCCGACTGCAACCGTGAGCCATTCCCACAGGGCCATCCTTGGATGGGGATGATTTGAACTGCTCCCTGTTATCCCATTCCTATCCATGTTTCTTAACAGAATATTCTGATATAACACATGGCCACTCTTGCCTCAGCACCAAAGATGGGGATGATTTAAACTGCTCCCTGTTATCCCATTCCTACTCATGTTTTTAATAGAATATTCTGATATAATATTCTGTTAATGCTCCCATGACACATCCTGCCTACCTGCACTCCAGACTGCAACAGCTTCACACAGAACATTTACATGTGAAACAGGAGAATTCTTTATTAAATAGAGATGGATTTGGGGCTGTTCTTTCTCTTTACTGAGCAGATAAACTCTCCTCTGGTAGCAGTTGGAAAACTAAATCCCCCCTGAGCCTGGGCTGAGGTTTCCAGGGAGCAGGAGGGCTCTGGCAGCCAAACCCCAGAGCTGTTCCAGGACTCCAGAGCTCTGGCTCGGCCGTGCCCGTGATGTGTTCAATTGTCACGGTGCCAACATGGGACATAAACAACTCAGCACAACCCTTTGAATGGTGGGATTTGCTGGTTGCAAACAGCACAAAAAGCACGGAACAACAGAACTCTGTCCATAATGCAGATAAAACACCTACTCTGAGGAGAGGCTCGGGGGGCAGGGAGAGCAAAAAGTGTTTAAAGGGGGAAAAAAAACCACCATGAAAGCTTTGCTTGCATTTCCAGCTGGCAGAGAGGACTTGTTTAATTTAGTGGTGTTTACTTAGGTTTGGTAAAATACATCTTTAAATCTGGAAGGCCAGTGGAAAATACCTTAATGATGAGCAGTCTTCACCAAAAGCCCAAGAAATTGTAGTTGGGTTGTGTGCTGTGCAAATCAGGCCTCAAGGAAAGGAAATATTATCACAGCTACCAAAATAAGGTGGTTTGTGAACAGGATTCCTGACAATTTACTCAATATTTCAGTTCTGATCCAAGAGCCAAATTCCAAATTCCACAAGAAAATACTTACTATTAAATATATGATTTTTCCCAAGCAATTGTTAGGTTAAAATAAATCTATTTACCTGTACAAAGATAAAAACCTCCAAAGAAAAAATAAACTCATGTGACTGTATTTCCTGTGATTCTTTCCTTACTTTCTTTTCCATTTTCACTGGAAGGGACGAAAAGACAGTGAGGAAATGGCATTTTTTGTAGGGGTTGTGGCATTCATGCAAGAGGTAAGAAAGTTGTAATTGAGATTAGTTGCTAGCAAATGCTTGTTTACTTAAAATAAACTGGTATCAACCACAGATAGCAGACATGTATCACTCCAAAGTATCCTCTAATCTGGAAATTCAGCTAGGAAATAGCAGCTAGGAAAAGCAGGTTTCTGTTTTTGAGGCAAAGGAGAGAAATCTCTCACACTGCCACAGCTGGGGGAATGATTTATCCTTTACCCTGCTGAGATGCTGCTTCTCCTCTGTGTGTACAGATCTGGGAATCTCTTGTCAATCATTTCTCCCCAAAATGCAACCTGATAAATTCAGTCCCAATGTACATAAAATTTCAGCTTTCTAATTGTACATCCATAAACTGCCATAAATATTTGCTATTCTCCCTTGACTGCTTCTGGATAATAAAGAAGAATTTAAGTTTTGATGACCTTCTATGATTTTTTTAAGTGGGATCTGGACAACATATTTTTATATTTTCCTTTTCAGCAGCTAAAGAAAATGAACTCCAGTCCTGGTGCAGGAACATCTTCTTTTTAGATGATGAATTACTGAATCATCTAATCCAATGTCAAATGTTTACAGACATGGGATGTTCATGAAATGGAAAATATTAACAGAGCCACTAAAGTATTTTATATGGATATCAAAACCCATAATCATCCAAACCCCTCCCCCCTAACTCCTAGAGCTTAGCATTTCAGCAGAAGTCATTTTTACATCTTAAAGACAAACGAAGAAAGTGGAAAAAAAGTTCTCAGTTTAGCAAGCTGGATTTGCTTCTCATTTTCCAATTTTGCATCTTATTTCCAGCCAAAAAGTGATATCCTCAGGTACTTGTGTTTACAGTTTGCAGTTAAAATGAAAATGGTTGGGTTTTGCAGCATTTGTTGCAATGTCAGCTCTTTTCTAGTCAGGATAAAATCCTTCCACACCCCGGCCAGGATTGCTCCTTTATAACAGACCAGGACAGTGACAGCTGTGCCTTTTCTCCTCTCCAGCAAGGTGTGACACAGAGAAGAAATATTTAGTCAAAAAAACACTTATTCCCTTTGATTTCATATCAAATCTTTCTGAGGTTTCACCACCCCAAGACTGGAACTCTAAATCTGACTGCACAGATCCTGCTGTAACCAAGCAGGAGTTACCAAAAATCCCTTTGCTATCTTCATAAAGAGTTGGATAATTACTTTGCTTATCACTTTCCAGGAGTTAAAATGTGCTTAATTGCATGTATGCCATCTCTGAGAGGATCAGATTTGTCCCTGAGCAAACCCCACCAACTTCTCCCTCGAAGATAAGCAGATATGATATTTAAAACTAATTACTGCAGATGGTGCTACCTTTAATTCCAGAAAACTGCTAATCCCTCTTGCCAGGCTGAAGGATTTGTAGCACTGCCCATTCCAGTGGGGAATTTCCCAGGATGTTGAGTAGGATTTTAACTCAAGGAATTGCGTCTCCTCCACCTGTTCCCTGCTCAGGCAGGACCTCTGGGCTGTGGATTTTACTGAACCCTTTCTGTCAGAGATTTCCCTTTTTTGAGGGTTCATTACCTGTTCTCTTTACAAGTTGAGAGTTCCAACTGGCCATCTAGTGCTTCATGGGAACTGAAACAATATCCAAATTCTCTGGATAGTCTGTTACACCCACCCAGAGGAGCCGGCATTCTCCAGGAGCAGAGAAATGGGAAAACTTGGATGGGTGAACACTTCTTCAATCAGTCATAAAAGAAAAATCACCTTCAGCTGAGATTTACCTCATCTCTGGCTGCTCTGAGGTGTGGGCTCACCTTAAGACTGAAGAAATTCCATGAGATACCAGTTTACCTCTGGGTGTCCAGCTATAAACTTGCCTCCTTCCAAAAGCATTCCGGAGGATCAGAACTTGTGGCTCAAATTCCTGAAGTAAGATTTTCTAATTTTCTAGTGTGATCTCAGTCTTCACCATGGATGGAGGCCTCTGCAATGGGATTTTCCCCTTCAATGCACAAAGGGAAGGTCCCTTTGCCCCACAGTGACCTGCACAGGGCCCCTGGAGGGTCTCACGTTTGGAAAGCTGAAAGATGAGCTGGTTTGCATTATGGGCTGGTTATGTCACTATTTTAGAGATTTAACAAAGAAAATGAAACGTTGATTTCTTCATCCCTCTAGATGACACCAGGAAAAATGACCTGGAGTACATTTCTAGGCTGAAATGTCCCTTTGCAGGCTGAAATATCCATTTTCAGGCTGAGGCTCAGAAACATGTCTGGTCATTAAAGGCTGGATTATCTTGTGAGAGTGAGAGATGTTCAAAAGCACAAAGAACAAACAGGGATCCTTGGAGGCCAACAAAGTGAGACACAAACATTTGAGACCCTTCTGAGGGAGGAGGAATGGAACAGTTGTGTGGAAAGGGCTGCAAGGATACATTTGATACCAGTTCTCTGTGGGAATCAATCAACTTTGGCCGAGATTTTTCACTATATCTGCATGTTAAACATAATGTCTGTACTGTATTTTATATTATATTACTGTGTTTTTAATATTATTTCCTGAGAAGCATCTGTGTAACCTTTTTCGTGCCCTCCATGTGCTTCTTTGTTGAGACTGGTCAATATTTCTTCTTTTACACTTCAGCAAACACTGAATACTTTTCCAGAAGGCTGAGTTCACACACCTTTGATTCACTGCTTGGTCCCTCATAGGAGAATGGAGGGGAGCAGACCTGACTGCAGCTGACACCCTCCTCTGTCAGCAGGAGCTGGCAGACAGCTCCATGCGAGTATTCCAAAGTCAAATCCAAAGATCAAATCCCAAAGTCAACCCAGACCTTGGAAGGTGCCACTGGAAGATGAAACAGCACCTACAGATCACTTTGGGTACACGAGCAGAATACAGAGAAGGTGGGAACTGGCAATAAAATTCGGTGCTCCTCCAGTGGTTTTCCAGCAGGACCCAAAGGCAAAGACAGCACAGCTGGACTGGGAATGCAAGGATTGCTTCCATGGACCGTGCGTGGGGAGTTTTGTACCACAGCAGGACTGGGAATGCAAGGATCGCTTCCATGAACCCNACTGGGAATGCAAGGATCGCTTCCATGAACCCTGCGTGGGGAGTTTTGTACCACAGCAGGACTGGGAATGCAAGGATTGCTTCCATGGACCCTGCATGGGGAGTTTTACACCACGGGTGAGATGTTCCCTGAGGCTTTTGCAGCCCAGCCTGCACAAGAGCAAGGTGATCTCTGCCTCTCTGAGATGAGATGCATCATCCCTGATGCATTTTCCGCACATGCCTGCTGGGATCAGCAGCATCTCCTCCTTGTCTTTGACTGCAGCTGGTATTTCCTCACCTTTAGTTTTAGCTCCCTCCTCGCCCTCTGGGGTTCCTGCAGCACCTCCTGAGATGGAGCTACTCAGCCCCTGTGGGGTGTGCTGGCCCTTCCCAGAGGGATCTGGGCTGTCTGCTCCAGCTATCCAGAGTTTCCAAGGGCATTCTCCGGGCTCCTGCACCTCCCCTGCAGCAGAGAACTGCCATCTGAGAGGCTCAGCTCTCCCACTGCTAATCACCACTGTAATTAGCTGCTGGAATACTTTCACACTAGAATTACAGCTGATGAGATGCAAACCGTGAAGAGCTTCTACAGGACACAAAAAAAAGAAGAGGCCTTAAATAAAAACCTCATGCCCTTGGAAGAACTGCATGAACTGGCTTACAAATTACCAGAGTGCATCCATGAGAGAAAAAAAAAAAAAGTTTTCTACAACAGTTGGAAAAACAGGATTAAAAAAAATCCCAAAGAACCAGAAAAGGGTCACAGTCAGAGACATAAAAACATCCCCTGGCTTGCAGGGTTGGGCAAGAAGGCATCTGGCAAGGAGAGACACCTTGGATGGTGGAAGAGGCACTGACAAAATGTGTAAACAGTGAGGAAAGTGAGATTTAAGGAAGACATGTGGATTAAAATGAAGGAAAACAGCCTATGAGCATAAAGGGGTAGAACACAGACAAGACATGCTTGGTACAAAAGATTTAGCAAAAGGTAATACTATGAGGCCTAGATCAAGAGGCTTTCTGGAGCCCTTTATTTTGGGATGCAACATTTAGAGAAGGAAAAAGTTTATGGAAGTGAGAGGCTCTGGGGACTCCTTCCTGGGTGCTCTTCCAGCAGTGAGAAAATGCACTTTATTCTACTGTTATGGGAACAGGGAGTTCACTGTTCTGACCAGGGAAACATTTGTGCTGTTGTTCATTTTGATGGGACTTGGCCTTGTGCTTAAGCACTTAAGAAGGTTTAAACTTAAGAAGGGTTTGGGGCTCACTGCAACAGAAAGAGATTTTCTTGTTTGTGGGGCTTTTTACAGATGAGGTTCAGTTCAAATAGGAGGTTTCCAAAAAAATATTAAGTTCAATGAAATAGTAGAGGAAGAAATCAGTGGTGGATTTCCAAGGTGGAGATTTCCAGGGTGGGTTTCCAAAATGGATTTCTAGGGTGGAGATTTCCAGGGTGGGTTTCCACGGTGGGTTTCCACGGTG
>WAAG01016050.1:2791-33177 GCA_013390105.1 Tichodroma muraria | reverse complement strand
CAGGGTGGATTTCCAGGGGGGTTTCCAGGGTAGATTTCCACAATGAATTTCCAGGGTGGAGATGTCCAGGGTGGATTTCCAGGGTGGATTGCCAGGGTGGGTTTGCAGGGTGGGTTTATTTCCAGGGTGGGTTTGCAGGGTGGGTTTATTTCCAGGGTGCAGTGCCATTCCTCAGACACCACCAGCCAACCTCTGCTAGGCCCAGCAGGGAAAGCCAGAGGACTCCTTGGGGTGGATGATACCCAAACAGATTTCACAGCATTTTAAACTGAACCACCCACTGAAAACACCTCAGAGAGCAGGGGTGGTGCTCACACACCCCAAAAAGAAACCGGGACACTTTGCATCCACCTCAGAGGGAGCTGGAGCTAAGGATAGAAGTGGAATATCCAGGAATGTCAGAGGGACATGGCAGTACTGGTGGGAGCTGTGGAGAAGATGTGGGAGAAGTGCACTGGGGGAGAGGGAGAGGATGGAGTGGGGATTGCCCTGGTGGAGCCATCACAACAGGAGGGATTTCCCTGGATGGGTGACAAATTCCTGTGTCAGGAAGGGGATTCTCACCCCCCTGATTCTCCTCAGCTCTGAGTCACCACAGTCACATATTAAAAGAAGCAGATATAACCTGAATTTTAACTGAAAAACTGATTTTCTACCATAATTTAATAGGGAATATGTAACACACAGGTTTCCCTTGTAATTACATACTAAGAATGCACAGGAAATCAAACTTAATTTCCATAATCCGGCCTTCAGGTGTGTTATTATTATGGATAAGCTGGATATTTGCCTTAACCAAGCACAAAAAGAGTTTCTGAGTCTGTACTGCAGCAGGACCAGCAGACAATACAAAGGACATGAACCTCAGCTTTACAGTCCTGTTTTAAATATTAACTTTACAGCCTCCGAATACAGCTTCATTCACTAGAAGGAAGGAAATTGTTAAAAACTCCATTTGAATTTTCTTCCCCTAGAAATGTCCAATGCAATGAAAGTCTGTAATGGATGTCAAGAGTTCCCACTGCTGCTTTTTAGTGCAGAGCAGAACAGGGCAGAGTGGCAACAACCTACTACAAAATTCAGGAATGCAGTCAAAAAATCTGAGTCTACTTTTGCATTAAATTGTCCTGATGGCAGTAAATGCTGGTCAAAACAAAATACTCCCACAGTCAGTTTATATATAAAGCACTTGAGAGTGAAAGCAAGGATTGAAAAATACAGAGCTGAGAGAATTATTTGCTGTATAGAACAGAAAAATCATCATCACAATGAGATATATTATTCAAGGATCTCTGCTTTTATTTTAACAGGAATTTCAAGTGACCTTACTTATTTTAGGAAAGCAAAATCAGTAAGGAAGGCTGGAATATTCCCTTCTTATTCCAAGACTAGATTAAACTAAACCAGCTCTGTAAAGAGGTGCAAAGAGCAAACACACCACTAGGTTTAATGTATTTAGATTTCTAGTTATGCATTTAAATTTATATTTATGAATTTTGCTCCAGTTCAATGTTCAAACCTGATATTAAATTTTCTTTTGACCAAAAAGTTTACAATGTTTTCACCTTCCTTCTGACACAGTTTTGTGAATTTACTTTCAGCTCTCGCATGACAAATCTATCAACATGTTTTGCTTTAAGTGGCAGACCGGGCAAAGAGGCCAAAATCTTCACTGGCTGACAGAGAATTAAAACAGGTTTTATTCAGGTTTTTTAGGCAGGTTTTTTACTCTTAAGAAAGTTCTGCTTGGAGGAAAAGCACCTGTTTGTTCTCTGGCTGCCCTGGAGATGCACAGGCCTCTGACTTGACTTGAAATCTGTAAATCCAATACCCTTCCGTAAATCAAAAATTCCTATGAGTAAAGGCCGCAAAACCGGCCACTGGCGCAAATATTTGCTGTTAGGCACATGGAATTTGATACAGAGACTGCCACACGTCATCACATGGGGCTGCTCAAGCCCTGTCACCCATGTCCTGGTGTCTCAGGAAGCAGCTCTGCCCTGCTTGGGAGAGAAGGCAGCTCCTGCTCCAGTGCCAGGGCAGAAAAAGGAAATTCAGCAGCTTCCTGCAGTGCAAGGGCAGGAAAAGGCCACTGCACTCCTCTGGCTGCCCTGCCTTCACCTGTCAGTGAGATCAATCTTGCCACAGTGGTTGAAACAAGAAAGTTCAGAGCTGGCTCCAGGTTCGATCTCATGAAATACATAAAACCGACTAAAACACATCTCAACGTTTCTAACATTTATCATGATGGCAGACATTAAATTTGAGCATCCCTGAATATCTTCCCAGTCTGAGCTGCAGCCAGATTGCAGGTAAGCATTCTGCAGCCTTGACCTTTAAGAAGATCCCCTCTGGCATAAAAAAGAGAGCAATACCCAGCCAAATTCTATCCCATTGCTCAGCATTATTGCACAAATCTGACTTTTGCTAACGAGCACAGGATTTTCTTACAGTGAAATAAACATTTAGAATTTCTTTCTGCAAACCCAACATGGAATAGCAATGAAAACCTCCCAGATTTACAGCAAAGAGGTTTTCAAAATGCTTCTCTTCTTGCACTCATTCATTTTGTTTGTTGTTCACTCTCCAGAAGATGCTTTGACACAAAATTGAATCTTCTCTGCGTGGTCGTGTCTCCCATTAGCATAGCTTCAATAATTTGTGTCAACAGGAAGCTGGAAGGAGCAGAGCTCATCTCTTTTTTTCTGCTCCTCCCTGCAGAGCCCTGACAAATGTCCTGCCAGTGCCCCAATCTGTTGCTCAAGATTTTTAAAGTATAACTGGGGGTGGAAAAAGCACAAGAGACCAACTTGGAGCAGCAACACAGAGGAGAAAACAAGGTGGGGAAGAGCACTAGAAACCATCAAATAGCAGGGAAGGGTAGTTAAAACAGACCTTCCAAGAAAGCAAGGTAAAAATTGAGAAGGTAGATGTCCAGTTAAAGCAGAAAGATGAAGACAGATAAGTTAGGAAAGCATCTGCAAAAGAAATGCAAAGCAGAACACGACACATGAAGTCACAGAATTGTGTAAGCTTGGCAAGAGGAGCAAAACAGGGAAAACATCAACAAACTTGCAAAAAAGTGTTTGGCTGTCTGCTCCCAAACTGAAGGAAAAGAAACAAACAACTGTGAGATTTACAACACCACCAGGTTTGACGAAGAAAGCCATACCCAGCCTTCCCTCGGAATGGCTGCCAGTGAGCAAGGAGATAAATTTTGGCATAGCCAAGTGTTCTGTGGCACTTTTCTGACTTTTGAAAGCCCTGATGACAATAAATTCCCACAATGGGGCAGAGTGTGACATCTGGAGATGTTTCAGCACAGGATGGGTTCCCATCTGGAGTTCTGTGTGAAGAGCACCAGGACCTTCCAGCTCTCTTCACACACTCCCAGGTATCTGTGCCTCCCTCTCTGCCAGCTCTGGCCCAGAAAACCCTTCCTGCCTGGTTCCCCTCTTCCCACATCCCTGGAGTGACGGAGCAGAGTGCCAGCAGTGCACTTGGATGGGGCCAAGCTGCCCAGCACCAGCTCCCATCCCTGCAAAGCCAGCTGCCTCGCACAGGCTGGGACAGCTCTGCCCGAGCTCAGCACACCTGGGCTTCCCAAACCCCTCTGGGATTCTCTCCACTCCCTGTTTCCTAAACACAGAACCTTCCACCACCCTGGCAACAGCCAGTTAGGGTCACAGTGCTCACAAATGAGGGTTGTGCCCCTCCTCCAGCAGAGTGAATGTGGGATTAAGGCATCAGCAGGTCCTTGAAGCCTCCCCACCACCCCTGCAGCCTCCCAGGAGAACAGATGTGTAGCCAGCTGCAGGGGCTGGGATGCTTTTCCTCTGTACTAAAGGAACCAGAACTGCACTCATGGAATTGGACTGATTTTGTGAGGGTTTTCTTCCTCTTCAGTGGTGTACAGCTGCTCTACACAAGTGCTGCAGTTCTGGAGTCTCTGCAGGGCTGGAAGGTTCATCACTGTCAGGAAGAACCTGTTAGTGCCAACCCAGCCCCTGCAATGCCTGTGATTATCACATCACGGTCAGGTTGAACTGAAATAAACCCCTACCCTTTATTCTATCTACAGCAGCCTTGGACATTGGACCTTGCAGGCCCTGACAATGAAATCAGAGCTCGCCTCTTT
The DNA here is from genome assembly GCA_013390105.1 of Tichodroma muraria. NCBI lineage: Eukaryota > Metazoa > Chordata > Aves > Passeriformes > Sittidae > Tichodroma > Tichodroma muraria. The sequence continues at coordinate 29,039 of WAAG01016050.1, read as the reverse complement.
GGTGCCACTCAACTCCACCTCCCTTTCCTGACTCCACTTACCTGCAAGCTGCTGGGCACAGTGGGGTGGGCAGAGAATAGACTGGGGTCCTCCAAAAATACTGCACCCCTATCACCAATATTTGCAAAATCCAGCAGGGTTCAATTGAAGGAAACCCTTCGGCATGCAAGTTTCACAACAATCATAACAAGAATCGTGCAAATGGATGAATGCAAGAAAAATTTTTCTCTTTTTTTACATTCAACACTGAGTGTAAAAAAAGGACACTGTAAAATCACATTTTGTATTTTTTAATACATGTTGTTCTGTTAGTTTTTTAAAAATATTATTTTCCCAGTCTAAATAATGAGATTTTACCTAATGCTGCAAGTTCTGATATCATCATCTCATTTTGCAGTTCCTTCTGGACTCCACAATTCCTCCACACACCTCCACAGAACCACAGAATCATTTAGGTTGGAAAAGCCCTCTAGGATTACCAAGACCAGGTACTAACCACGAACTTCTAAATCCACCACTCACCCTTGTCCTTAAGTTCCACATCTATGTGGAACTTAAATCCTAAATCCCTCCAGGGACAATGGCATCATGTACTGTGAGAAAGTTTGCATACAAGCTCCTAAGCCTCAGTTAAGGGAAGCCTCCCTTACTTCCTGAGTGACATTTTCTGAAGGAAAACAGATAATTTAAATTATATCAAATATTAACTTGGGGTAATTAATGATGCTCTATTTTTCCCTCTTTACTTTTTCTTTTCATAAATGCTTTACAGCAGGATCTGCACCCCATTAAACACAAGTAAAACTGTGAGGTGAACTGGGAATCCTACAAGGACAGTGGATGTTTTTGCCTCACTTTAACTCAGTGTAGCTGTAAATTGAACCAGGTAAAATTCTAATCTTGTTTGATGGGGTTATTTCATGCCCAAACCTATTCTTTTGCAACATGACCCTACACTGAAACATTCCAGTGCTTTAATAATAATTCTTCAGCCAGGGCATGAACTTTAAAATGGTTCCTCCACAGCTCTGCGTGAGCTCAGCAGTAAAGAACTTAGTCTTTATTTATAAAACCCATGCTTTCCCCCCAGCTTTCTGACATCCTTACCAGCATTTAAGAGAAATCCATCTTGAGCCAGGGTCATGAATTTTCCATGAGCTAAGTGCTAAGTGTTATAACAGAAGTGAAATAACCCGAGCGCTGTAACAACCCCACACTTTGAGCATGTTTCAGAACACAAACATCTCACCACACACACTCATTCCAACATTTCCTTCCACCTGGTTGCTCACAGCCCGGCTCCTCACAGGGCTGTGCAGTGCTCTGAACTTCTGCTGTGCCTTTGGAGGAGCTGTGCATGCCCTTACACCAGGGAACACAAGCTTTAAGACCTGTTCTCAGTACATTCCCAGCAAGGTTCCCACCACACCCCACCTTTCAATAACACACTCAGATCAAACACAGATTTGTTCACCGTCTTTTGGCAAATGCACAGAAAGCCAGAGTACAAAAAGAGCTTTCCTGGAAAATTAAGGGCAGGTGCTGCAGTTTGTGGCAGGGAGTGTGAATCTGCCCTCAGAGCTGAAAAGATGTTGTTCATCTGGAGCTGTGTGTTCCAAAACCACCAAACACCTGACATGGTGAAGAGCATTAATTTAAAACCAAAAGACCTCTTTGATTTCTAACTCTCATTTTATTTATGAGTCCTTTTATAACTGCTCTCACTTCCCTGACTTCCCCTCCTAGCAGTTCTCTACTACTCCTAATTTTGTTCTGATATAAGGAAGATTCAATGCCCATGGCTAACTCACTAATTTCCCATCCTTTTAAGGCCCATTCTAGTGCACACCCCCTTTTTTTCCCCTGCTGTTATCAAAGTTGTAATTCCCTCTGCCACTCCACATCTTACCTGCAGGAAGGTCTATGTATTTCTCATGAATTAATAAGGATTGTTACTTATGGCCTTATGTTCTGCTTCCTTGTTTTCCATGGGGCTTTTGTACTTGAAAAGTTTGTAGAGAGAACTTTCACACAAACATCAGGGCACTGGTGTTGACAAAGGGATTGTGCAGGAAGAAATCCCTGCCACGCTGTGAGGAGGGCATTAATTGGTGGTGAATCCACGTCCATGTAGGAGCACAGTGGGTTTTACCCTTAATTTTAGCAGGCAGCTGCAGACTGAGGAGTGCATTCCCAGGCATCCACAGCAATTTTCAGTGGGGATTTCACCCAGGCAGGGAGCACACACGAGACTGGTCCAACCAAACAAGGCAGACAGTGATACTGGCAGAACCAGCAGTGCCTCGATTCTGCTGCAGCATCTGAGCACCCATGAAGTTGGCGGAGTTAATGGACTTTTACTCCTCAGGGTATCGGTTCTGGAATGGCTTTATAGAAGCAAAGAATATCCAGAGTTGGAAGGGACCCACGACGGGCATTGAAGTCCAACTCCTGGTCCTGCACAAGACATCCTAAAAATCCCCCCATGGGCCATAAGTTCTTCCACTGTTCTCCTTTCCTAAATCTGATGAGGATTTCATGCTGCTCTGGGATATACAAAGTGGCCTCTACGTCTCCCAGCGTCAGCAACAACACAAGGCAGGATATTCAAGTTAAAAAGCCAAACAAAGCCCCTGGTATTTGTACAGAAATTATTTCTGGGCTCACACTAAAAGCCCACACTCCTCTCTAGGACCCACCTGAAGGGCAGTGATAAAGTGATAAAGACACAGATACGGCAGTCTGTAAGGAGGAATTATTCCTTTACATTTTATTGCATATAAATGCTACTGGCTTTGCCTCCCCACCCAGCTTTATTGCACCCAGTGAATCAAAGCACTGGGAAATGGCACACAGCTGGAAAATGTGCTGCACTAAAATAATGAATTCAGCAATGTACAGTGTGTACTGAGAAGTTGTAAATGCTCTATCAATTATTTATTCCCTCCCCTGCAGCAGTTTACTGCAGCATAAAAGGATAATAAAATGAGCTGCAAGAGGTATATGTTAAAAACTGCTGACAGTTGTTTGGGGGGATTTTCATAGTAAGTATTAAAAAATTAACATCTTCAAGTCAATAAAAAGTGTTGTAGTAAAACTTCCCCACAGTGTGAAAAATATTGACAACTGTTCTTTTCTTACCCAGATACCAGAGGGAAAAATGAAGTTTTGGCTATTTATAAGAAGTGTGATTTTTTAAAGTTGTGTTAGCTGTTGGACAATGGAATTATAGGAGCAATGACTGCACTGTGGATCAGCACCTTTTAGAGCACCACATTTTAACTTGTTGTTGCTAATGTTTAGTTCTTCATGAACCAGAAGGATCACCAAATTCTACCTCCATTTCTACAAAACTTGTCCAGCAAAACAGCATTGGCTTCTCCACTAAAACTGGCAAAGATCAGTGGCTCTCCAGGGTACCTCAGTGCTCCAGGGGTAACCGAAAAGACCAACTCCTACCAGAGAGGCACAGGATTATGAAAAGGGCTTTCAAATGAGGAAACGAGTCGCTTCAGATTTCCTTGCTAAAGCATAGCCCCAAAAATTTCACAGGAATGAGGAAAACACTGGCTAGAGCCTGTTCAAATTATGTTCAAAACCACAAATATGAGAAATATTCTCGGCTTGCTTTTCCCAGACAAATTGTGAATAAACACTCTTTCCTCACTTGAGGAAGTGTGTTAGCAGTGGGGAGGCTTTCTGTTGGATGCCTCACTTATTTCTCTATTTGTATTACAAAGATTTTTCCTTTCTGTCTCCACACAGGCTCTTTAAAAAAAAAAAAATTAAATATCTTAGCTTGGTTTTTAATCCTTCCACTATTTCACTACTCAGCGAGGGAAGTTTGATAATCAATGTTCATGAACGGGAATGAAACACGCAATTGAAATCTTTGCAGCAGCTGAATTGCCAGGCCCAGGAAATTTCTAGGTGCAGTGATGCCTTAGGATTCAGCTTTTGTAGTTTTCAATTCCTGTACTGCATTAATGTATAACTCTAAATTCCATATAAAGTGTTAGCTAATTGTCTTCACATTTTGGTCAGACAGGACAATTCCTCTCTAGGCCTGGAACTCAAGGACACCCTCCAGCCTCAGGCCCCAAAAGTATAAACAGAAGTGAATTGGGGGGAGCCAACTGGGGCTAAATGACTTCATGACCTGCAGCTGCAATTGCAGGATTAACCCCTGGCATGGCAATGGACCAAACGTGTGAAAAACTGTGTGAAAAACTCGTGCCCATTGCCCACGCTGGGTGCAGCCCTGGGAGGCTTTGGCTGCCCCAGGTGTGCCTGTCGAAGGCCTGGAAAGAAATCCCCACTTTATTCCCTCAACCCTGCCCAGCCTCTGTTCCAGGGAGCCCCTCCCGGGCATCAGCAGCACTCACCACCCAGGGCTTGTCACAGAAGTTGTAGATGGACTCGAGGGAGTTGACGCTGGGGATGCCGGCGTACTGCATCCCGATGATCAGGTTGCGGAAATCCTCGTTCTCCGCCATGCTGTAGGAATGCTGCCGCACCAGCACGAAGTCAGGCCGGAATGACCTGCCAAGAAACATTGACAGCGGTGATAATCCACGGGCAAACTGGTTTTCCTTCAACAGCAAAATGTGCAGAGGGGGGAAAACGGCTGGTGGGTGAGTAGGGAAGGGCTGGAAGAACACGCAGGCCAAAGGGAAACGACAAAAGATGGGAAGAGCCATGGTGGCTTCATGAAAGACACTCAAACCAAAAGGAAATGATAAAAGATGGGAAGAGCCATGGTGGCTTCATGAAAGACACTCAAACCAAAAGGAAATGATAAAAAATGGGAAGAGCCATGGTGGCTTCATGAAAGACACTCAAACCAAAAGGAAATGATAAAAGATGGGAAGAGCCATGGTGGCTTCATGAAAATCTGCAACATCCTTAATCTGTCCAGCATCCCCTCAATAATGGGGTTCCATTAAGAGGAGAGAGAATTATCATGGATTTCAAGTCATTTTCCTGCTGACAGATAAATCACATCTATAACCTCTGTGTATGTCCTTAGTTTGTGTTCTCCAGTTTCTGAGCAGTGACCAGCAAAACTCTGGCAGGCAAAGGGCTGTGCCACAAACTTGGACTTTTGGGAACAAATTGGGAAGAATTTAATTTTTTTTTTCACTATTATTGTCAGGCTGTTTTAAGGACATTAAGAGATGAAGCAACCACATTGCTGGCAAAGGAATCAGACCATAATGGAGAGACTCACAACTGAACTTTTGATCAAGAGACTTGTCAAAATGAATTTACAAACTTTTGAACTTTTAGACTGCATTTCCCCCTTTTTCTCTGGTATCTGATCTGCATTTCCTCTGCTGCCCCCCGTGGTTTCCTGCCTATCACCTTGCACCTTTGTCAACAATCTGACACCATCTTCACTTTGCTCCAACCCTGACATTTTGCTACTGGAGAAGGTTATGGAAAATAGAAAACACAAACCAAGAGGACAGAGCCTCCAGAACAGACAATTCACTCCTAAATTTGACTGTTGGAAGAGTCTTGTCTGCATTCCAATTCCATAGGGGAAAAAAAACCTGACTAGCTTGACGATTCCAACCTCCTGAAAGAGGTATAACTGCAGGGTAAATTAAATTAGCATAGTAAATTGGTGAAATTATTTACAAGCACTGAATAAATACAAGCTGTTTGCTGGAGTGAGACACTCTGAAGATTACGAAACGATTCAGAAGTCTCAGTCTGGTAGAACAAAAACAACAAAGCAATTAAAATCCATGTTAAAATTGCTTCAGCGGTTCTGAGACCCCAGCTTGGACGCAGTAGTCAAAGTAGATTAGCTGGATTCTTAAAGTTCAAGAATCAAAGAACTGTTTGGGTTGGGAGGGAGCTTTTAAAGCTCATATCCCAGGTTGCTCCAAACCCCATCCAACCTGGCCTTGGACACTTCCAGGGATGGGGCAGCCACAGCTTCTCTGGGTACCCTGTGCCAGTGTTTAACCGCTGCCATTGTAAAAATAGAAGAAAAAACCAAACCACAAACCTCCATGATTTGACAAAAACAACATTAAAGATTTGCTGTCAAGAGTCATCGAAATGGCACTGAAGCTCCATGAGCAAAACCTGTAAAGAAACCCTTGCCTTTAAACAGGATTCCTAAAAATATCTGCAGCACAGCTCTGAGATGTTGTGATCTAGGTTTCATGGGAGGTGCCAAGAGTTTGGGACATGGAACTCCAATTTACTGGCCCAGCATGAATATAATACTTAGAGGATTAATGATGCCTTCATCAAAATTGCAGATTCCTCAGTGAAAGAAAGAGGCAACTTTTATTTATTAAAATAAGAGAGATAACACTTCCCAGACAGTGCTGTGGTTTCAAATAAAAGAACAAAAAATGACCTCCCAAAGACCAATTTAATGAAACAATCGGGGAATCGAGGGAATGTACTTTTTAAAGATTAAAAATAAAGAAAAATTTTTTGCTTTTTTGCAAAAGCTCCTCAAAAGGATTATGATACAGTCACATAACTGTTCTAGTTCTGTAATTAATGCTGGATGGAGTGACTGCATACAGGAGGTCAGGAGAAAAATTTTAATTGTGGCTCAAACATGGAGATCCAAAAATCTCAGCATTATGTTACAAAAATACAATTTTTCATGGTATGATTTTCATTCACAAAATACAAATAAGTCAGTGCGTGTTAATGTTTTTTTTTCCTCCTAAACTAAACCAGCAAAAGTCTGTCATTGAAATTTCTATCATTTTGCTAACTAATAATTTGCTCATAAATCTATGATACAAGGTCACTTTGGGCCTCAAATTGATAACAAATACCTCCAATTATCACAGAAACAGAGAAGTGCTCTCCCATCANAAAGCCACTAGGGAGAAGTGATCAAGATTTCTTGGCTGCAAAACTTCCAGCACTGGGTAAAGAATTCCACCAACCCTAAGAAAATCAAATCTCTTACTCTTCTGAGGAAATAATCTTGCGGATTTGGCACGATATCGTTGTTTTTGTATTAAACTGCAATATTTTTAAAACACGCCAGAGATTAAAGAGTTGGAATTTTGAAGTATAAATGTATTTTGAATATTTTTTCCTGGAGATTTTTTGTTTGGTTGTTTTTTTGTTTGTTTTGTTGGGTTTTTTTTTACATGAATGAGTAGACATTTTCAAATATTTTATTTGGAGAGATGTTCTGCAAACCATGAAGATCTGAGACATGTTTGTGTGGCTCTGCCTTTAATTCAATATTTCAGCCAAACAACTGCTACACTTCATTCACACATAACTGCACCAGCCAAAATAGGAGCAATTCTCACAATTTAAACAAATTATAAAATATAATTTTGCTAATAATTTTGCCAATATAATAATGTTGCTGATATAACTTTTTGAATACTTCTTTAAGTTTTTACTTTGCCCTGTTTTCTCCCCTCACATTTATGAGGCTGTTGATATCCTCACTGAAAAAAAGAAAAGTTAAATTTACCCTCCTTTCATTGGCATCATCCTTTTTAGACAAAACAGCTGTTAGGAAATCTGAGGTGTTTAAGCAGAAACATTTCAAACAGGCTGAAATATTCCAGGAACTGCCCTGAGAGGGGTGTTACGACTTGGTCTGTTTCAATAGAAAATATTCCATGTTGGAAGTAAATTCTGCTATTCTGGGAAACTCTGGCAGGTACAAAGTCACCAAATCTGGGTTCTTCTGTAGCAAACATAAAACCCAAATCAATAACCCCAACTCCCAACCATGCATTCTTTATTCTGCACTTCACTCCTTGATAAATCCATTTTTCCCATGATTAAAATGTCAAGAGGTGTCCTCCCTGTCACAAAAAGGTTGTCACAAATCAGATATTTTATTTTTTACTCTCCCTGAGGGGCATCACTCAAAATCCACAAACACAACCAAAACACTCAGCACCTTTCCCATCCACACATGATGGCATTTATTATAATAAAAAAAACATAAAAATATAATAAAAAGCATTTATTGCTTTTTGCTGTTATTCTGTTTAGTTTGTCTTACCTGACAACTTTCGTGCCATTCCGAATTATTTGGATATCAACTGCATAATTGCCATCAGCATGGGCTATCAAGTTGATTTCTGAAAATTCTGCCTATGAAAGAAAGACTCCCATTAGTCAGTCTGGTTTATTTTACCTTTATTTTCCTAACTCCTTTATTTTCAGCATTAGGGCCTGAAGTGCTGACGATATACATCTGAAATAAAATGAGCACCGAGAGGGCATTGATCCAGCAGCATTTGTCAAGTATGACAGACCACATTTCAAAAGGTTTTAATCCAAAGAGAGCAAAAGGTAAAAAAATGTTGCGAAAATGGATTGTGGGGCAGTAGCAAGTGGATTTACTCCTCCATGTCTGCACAGAAATGTAGGGATTATATTCTTGCTTTGCACAATGTTATCAAAGAGATTAATACAGGCTCAACATTGACATAAAGTTCTGAAGAAAACAGTACAAAAGCAGAATTAAAATAATATTTTCTTATAGAATTTAGTGTCTCCTCATACTGCTTGCCCCTTTCGATTTTCTTTATGTGCATTTACTCTTCTTTTTAAAAGATCTTGTGCTAATGAGCAATTATCTCACAAAATTCTCAATTAAAGCACTTTTTTAAAAGTCTTCTCACACTGGAAACGTGGAATTTAAATGGAGCCGCTCCCATAGTCTGAATCTGCAATTATTTGAAAGGAAGGGACAGGATGTTTTTCATTTATCCCCGGCCTTTCACCAGCTTAGACTCTCAAGACGCTTTACAATAACATTACCCAGCAGAAGAATTGAAATGCAGCCAGCTGTCTTCTGGTGGATAAATGAAAGTGTCTTTGCTGTCCCGGACAGCAGCACAGAATAGAGAGTGTCACAATCCTCATTAGTCTGCTCCTGAAACACGGAATCACTGCAAGTCCTCCTGGGGCAGACCTGGGAGGATTTCACACCCTGCTGCTCAGCCGAGGGAGTGCTGAACTGTTCCTCCCACTGCTGCAGCTCAGGCACTGGAGTGAGGGCTTGGTTTCCAGCACAGAGCTCTCTTCACTAAACCCAGACACCCTCACACCTCCCGGGATCACTGGGACAGCACTTCCGAGCTTATTGCAAAAACAGTGCAAACGGGGAGAGAACGAAATATTTGTGTAGGCACTGAAAACGTCAGACTCAATCACTCCGAGACTGAGAACGGGTATCTCCAATTAATAAATCATTTTAAATCTCCGTGCGTGATAGAAGGCATTGTGTGCTGAGAAAGGCAGTGTAAAAATGAAATAACTGCTACTATAATAAATGGTATTAGCAGCAGGACACTGCAGTAGGTCTTATTTGTATGTTGATGCGTAGCAAAGGGATTTGTGTGGCTCAGAAACTTCCAGTCTCTCTCTGATTAGAGCTCTGGTCCCACAGCGCGGCACAGGAAGGGAATTCCGGGTTTACCTGGAGTTTTTGCTCCCATTGAAGAGATGAGCTGTGTGCTGTCAGCTGCCTGCTCTCACCCAGGTGTGAACGGACAAATCAGTTGTCTTCATTTTCCTGCCTCTCCCTCAATACTCCTTAAGACCCCTGGCAAAGCTTTCGTGTTCCCAAGCCAAGGGAATCAGATATTCAGTGGTGTAAAGAGTGGATGCTGGACCACCACAGTGAATTTAGAGCAGCTGGATCCACACAGTTAATGCTAATTTTCCCTCACTCCTAGAAAATCCAATGGCAAAACAACTCAAGGACTGATGCTCCATACAGCAGCATCTATTTGAGGAATTCAAGATTCCAAAGCAGTGAAAAGGCTTCTTTAAATCCCTAGTTTCAGTTTAAATAAAATAGCCACAATTCTAGTGCACCCTAAATTATATCTCCATATTAATTCCTATTTATTATGGATTTTTTTTTAAACCCCCACATGCTAGCACTGCACCCAGAGCACATTTATATTCCTGAGTGGGGAATTAGTGATACAGAACTGCCACACGTAATTCATGGAGTGTCTGGGAACTTCACAGTCTCTAAGCAACAACTTCTGAATACAAGATGTTTTTCACGCTGTCAAAATTATGGTCAAAATTCCCTAAAAAAGCCCACTTTAGGTGCCAAAAAAGGGCTGTTGTGGTTTAACCCCAGCTGGCAGCTCAGCCCCACATTTATTCCCACACAGAAGGATGGGGTGGGAACCAGAAGGGTAAAAGTGGGAAAACTCTGGGTTGGGATAAACAGAATTCAAGAGATAAAGGCAAAGCTGTGAGTGGGAACAGAGGAATCCAAACCCCACAGCAGCTACAAGGGGGGAAAACTAGCTCTGCCCCAGCCCAAACCATCACATTTCCTTAACTGTGAGGGGTTTGGGGTACAAAGGTTGTGAATTTATCTGTACATGTATGCACAGGGAATCATGGAATCCTTTAGGCTGGAAAATCCCTCTCAGATAATCTCCATTATCATTAATCCAAGGCCACCACCAAACCATGTCCCCAAGTGCCACAACCACAGAGCTTTTAAACCCCTCCAGGGAGGTGGGATATACATGTATTAAATATATGTGTTTCTATAAATGCACAGATATAAAAACAACATTCAGCTTAGAGTCAGTTACCTGTTCCACCTTTATGTCGTATTCCCCATGGACCTTTTTTCCACGAAAAGCCTTGGCCCTGCAGGAAAAAAAAGGAGAGAAAATCAAGGATATATGTATCTGTAACCAGTGTCTGTAGAGAACTTCCTGTATTGCCTTCAATGTCTCAAAAACACACAAATATACTAATTAAATCTACCTGCTGCTCATACACAATTCCCCTCCTTTGCCATCCTTGTATTCTTCATCCCATCCCACAATATTTTGTAATAAAAAGCACAGTGTGATTTCTACCACTGAAGTGAAAATGCACTGAGATGATAAAACATTCTGAAGTCCACGTTTCACAGTTGTTAAATAATATAAAAGGAATCCTATTAAACAGGCACGATCTTGCTCTCAAAGTCAACAACGCCAGTGGAAATTCATTTCCATGTGAACAACTTCCTAACAACCACTCATGTTCACCTTTATCCACGAAGCTGGTTTAGAAAAACTGGTTTGTTTGGAACACTGTGCTTAGAAACTTTGTTTTTTTACATTGTTTTTTAAAGTATCAGAGTAGAGGAGACTGCTGTTGTCAGATATTCGAGCGTCTGATTGGTTTCCTAATCAGTTTTCCTTTCTCTAGACTAACTTGATATGAAAGAATTCATGTGAAGGAGAGTTTATGAGCAATTACTATGCACCAGGATTGCTGTGATAGAACAGAACTGGAGTCACAGATCCAGGCCTTCCAAACAGATATTCCTCTAGGAATCCAGCCCTTGTATCCCTCAGGCTGAATGTATCTGCTTTGGACTAAAAGAATTTCAACAAAAAAAAGATAAATCTGTTGATAAAAAGGAATTATTCGAACACTCTGACGCTGTTGGAAGAAAATGGGATTGGCCTCTCTGGATTTTCTTTGCTCTTGTCAAAGCTTAGAGTACGTTCCCTGCTTTTTTCTTGTACAAGGAAAAATTTGTTGCTCAATTCAAAACCTGAACACCACGGAACGTCACCTCAGGTGTTAAAGAAGAGCAGCTTTGTCCATTTCCAACATCTAACAAAATGCTATTGTATTGCACAAAACCTACCTCACCAGTGAAAGCAGTACCAATGCATACATTAATAATTGATTTCCACTGTGGTCCACAAGAATTTAACCACTGGTTTCAATAGTGGATGGACAAAACTTCTTAACAACCAAATGAAAACACTGCTTTGGGCAGCATTTCATAAGGAGTAAGGATATTTCTTAAGGATATGGATATAGGATGGTAGAAGTGTTTATACTGAAAACACACACTAAAATATTGCCCAACCATTAGTTCTGTATAAATATATAATTGGGAAGAAGAAAACAGGGAAGAAAGCATTCATATGATTATTATTTTTAAACTGTATTCTTGCAATAAATACACAGAAAAGGTGAAGTTTGAAATCCATTGTTCTGTTCTAGGAGGTGCACACTCAGCTTAGTGTGCACTCCAATATTTTTGCCAATACTAAAAGTAGAAGTTAAATATAAACCCAATTTACAGAAATATCATTAATCACATGTTTATCTTTCCAAATTTGTTTTGGAATCCCATATGAGGAATGTGAGCATCACATCTTGAAAGCTTTGGAGATTCTGGACGTGTTTTATGGGAAAAGCCAGGAGACTTGTGCCAGAGCAGGGAGGAAGGTCTCACAATCAGAGATTTGCCCCAGGAGGAAAGCACCCAGCTCACATCAACAGACAGCTTTAATGCCTCTCTGAAAAACTAAAGATTCACCACTGCAAACAATACCTCAAACTCCAGTTCTGGCCCCCATGAATTTAACAGCATTGTTCTGACTGAATTCTGTTGGGAACAGGATGAGCTCCTGGGTTTCATCTCTGATGCAGTAGCAGGTGAGGTAAATGCATTATTGGACATCACATGACATATTTAATTTAAATACAAATATCTTGTCTACATTATAAGGAAACTGCCTCTTGGACACTGGAAAATAAGTTTAAATACTCATTTTCTTCAAATTTAAATGGTAATTTGGCCGTCCAGAGATTAAACCTCCCCCAAAAGCTGCCCTAACAAATATCAGCAACTGGTACTTCTTTGAGGGAAGAAATGGAACTGGGAAACCACAGACAGCCTGAGACAGACCCTTCTATTCTTTACTCTAAGTCCACTACATGTATGTGTTAGTGAGATAACCAAAATACTCATTAACTGTTAATTAGTGAGATGCTATTACTCTAAATTCAGTCTTTCTGCTTAAACATGAGGCAATCTCCAAAGAGCTAAACTCTGGCATGATTCACATTTCAACAAATGACTTCAGCTTTGAAAATAAACAGGAGTAGTAAGGACTGAAGTTAAGCAATCTGAGGCTTAAAAACAAACCTGAGATTCAATCATTTAAAGAGAATCAATTTCATAGCAGCTTTAGCCAACAACTTTTATTAAAATGTATAATATTTCACAATATTATCCAAATGCTCAGCCACAAACGCAAGAATTTATCTTGGTATCTCTGAAAAATAACTGGGAGTTTCATGACAGGAGCATTTCAGAACAAAGTCTAAGAATTAGCATGTGTTTGTTGTGAAACAGAGCCCAGTTTTCATTTTATTTACTCTACCTAGGAAATTTAGCCATGCCCTGCTTGAATTATTCCCCATTTTCAATAAAAGAAAGAGCCAATCTTATCATAAAGACATTCATTTCACACTTAGAGTAATTTTTTTTTTTTTTTTTAGAGAGGGGAGATGGGGAATGAAATAATTTGGTGTTATTGATTTGCAGGATTCCACTCAATTGTAGTTTAAAATTCCTGTTAAGCCTTACTCCTCTTGGCAGGGAGTGTGGAACGGCTGTAAGCAGCTCCCAGAGCTCGCCAGGACAGGGGCTCTGAGGAGTGTGAGGTGAGCTGCCAGCATGAATGAAACTGAAAAACAGACATGCCCCAAATCAGGTAACATTTGTCTTCGTTGTTGATGATTTTTTGAGTTGTAGGTAAAGAAGAAAAGGAAAGAAAGGGGCACCATCATCCACCTGAAACTCCAACACTGCTTTCCAAAGCCCACAGATCCAGCAGGGAGCTGTGGAAGGGATGCTGCCCATTGAAGTCACTGCCATGGCCTCTTACAGTCAGAGTCTGTTCAAAATACCTGAAATATTAATGTATTTCTTGCTTCACAATTCATATTTAAAATTAAACCACCAGAGAACATGCAGTTGCCATAGAGGCAGCCTGACATGAACTCACTCCACTCACTGAACTTTGGCAAGGACAAGGAATGAAGCAGAATCACTAAAGGTGTTTCAAACTTATATAAAAATCTGATTTATTTCCCTATTCAGCTATGCAGCATCTACCTACAGTTCCAGAGCATCTTACTATGCCATGAGACCAACCTGGTTTAATACATACATATATGTGTGTGTGTGTGTGTACACACACAGAATATTCCCAAATAACTGCTTCACCGCAATTATCAGTGAACTGCATGTAAAGATACTGACAGTCAGATGACACAGACCCAGCCAGATCCATGACTTAAAAAATGTCTCAGTGACAGACCAGAAAAAGCTGAAGAGAAACCAAGTCTTGTCTTTCAGTTAAGATTTCAAGTTGAGCCCAGTCTTCCAGTTCAAACGGGATTAGAAACACTTTGTTCTTTAGTTCAATTAAAAAAGACTTTTGTAAATACAAAAAGACCATAAGATGCTGTTAACAAAAAACAAGTGTATGATGAGATCTGCACAGCATTTTCATTTTATGGGAATTAAACCACAGCCCACTGAAACCAGGGGGGATTTCTCTGTCAACATCCACGTGCTCTACAACTGACAGTACCAGCATTTGCTGTGCTGCCTTCCCAATCAGCCAAGCTAAATAAACTCATCATTTGGATAACTCACCTCTGATGAGGTTATCACGTTTAAATAGAAATTATCCAGAATACTGTAAACACAGTGATTTAAGACTTTCTTTTATTTACTTGTTCCACATTTCTGCAAAAGAGAAGATGGATAAGAAACAAAAAATATCCTACTTAAAACTTGACTCTGAAAGACCTTGATTTTCCTAAATGTTACTCAGATTCTGCAAAGGTTTATCTGGATTTAAGACACGTCTTTTTTGTTCCTGCACGGTGCAGTTCCACCCTCGGCACCTGACCCAGCCACTATTTCACTCTCACATAGAACAGAGAGGTTTTCTCGAGGTATTACTTCATACAGAAACTGCCTCAGAAGGAGCAGCCCACCATCACAAAATAAAAGACAGAACACACCAGATGTGTGACTCCGAGTGACTTTTAGCTTCAGAAGTGCTGCCTGCTGAGCTGGGTTTCATTAGATTAATGATAATCTCCATTAGCAGGAGCTGTAAATCTGCCAGCAGCGCCTTTCCCTGGCTCCAGGACAGCACAGGTTAGTCCAGCAGGTTCCATGGCTCGCACTTGCAGCAGTTCTGCTTTGCTCTTCATCACTCAGCTGGGTGAAACGCCCTCTCCAATGGAAGCACAGCCACGGCGAGGACACAGAGATTGCCCTTCAAAGTCATGCACCCTGGGAGGTGACAATTCACAGAAACACCAACTGAAATTTGATTTATTTCATTTTTTCCCCAGCATGCCAGGTAGGACATGACTGATGCACTTCTTCACTTCCAGTCCATCATTTTGAAGGGAAAAATAAACTGCTCATTGAAAAAAAAAAAAAAAAAAAGTGTTTCTGCCAATATGTCTGAGGCTTCATGGTGTCTCTGTACCTGAAATCACTGCATCAAATATTTCTAGAGTTTTCAATCATAACAGATGGAATGAGAATTACTGGGAACAAAGGCAAGAATTCCTGTCCTGGTGCACCTCAGCACACTCCTCCCAGCTGCCTGACCCTGGCACTATCACAGGTAATTCTGTCAGGCTGCAGCATTTCTTTATCACTGAGCTGCTCATTTTATAGAGGACCATGAGGGCACAGCCACCCCACAGCTCAACTGAGCAGGCCAGGAGAGCACTGCAGGAATCACTGCTCCTCTTCTGCAAGGATTTCCTTCCCTCACTTCTACAGCCTGGAACAAAGAACTTTGCTAAAAACCTGCTTAAAACCCAAACCTCTGGCATGCACCCTCATCCCCTTCCCCAGGAATGGCCAAAGTCCTGAAAAACCACAGTAAACACTTCTCAGTGGAGGACTTCCCTGCCCAAAGAGATTCGGCTCTAAAACCTTGTTTAAAAATAACCCATAGCCTAGCTAGAAATAAAGAACACAACTTTATTAAGCAACAATTATTCCATTCCCCTGTCTGGGCTGCACACAGCTCTTGCTAGAAAGGTGGGGTTTTTTCACAATAGCTTTATATGTGGCACCTTCAGAGGCTTCCATCACCTCCAACTCAGTCCCTTTTTTTTATTCTCCTAATTTATTGCTAGCCCTTTCTTTTTTTAACAAGTTCTCCCATCCCTTGACTTGTATCAGATCCCCTCTACTGTGATCATTTAAACTAAACAGAGCCATTTTATTCTCTCCAGCCCAAGAAGCATCTTGTTGCTTTACTCTGGAGGGTTTCTGTTTGTCCCTCTGCTCTGGGCCTGAGCAGTGTTTTCACTGGAGAGGTAATGCAGAAGGAAGTGCCTCCTACTCCTGAATGTCTCCGTTGGACTGAAATTTTCTGGGTCTTTTGAACAGCATGCTCAACTGAAAATGCCTCATTTGCTGCCCACTCAAAGTGAAACAAGTCCTCTTTCATGCCCAAACACCAGTCTGCCTGGCTGGTAATGTCTCAGGGTCCCCCACCTCCCATTATGTAATATTTACCATCAGCCCATTACTTCTCTGCAAGACTTATGGTCACAATGTAACTTCTGTGAGCTCCTTTTCTGCAAATTGGATGACAAACGAGAGTATTTTTAAATGTTCATTCCCTCATCAGCAGAAGACCCAATACGTGATGCAACATATCCTAACCTTTTCCAAATCTGTTAGACTCATTAGGACGACTACTACACTTTCCCAGGGTTGGGGTCATAAAAATATTTTGTACTCATGAGATGAACATAAAGTTCCAACTTTTCTACAGGAAAACATTGCCAGCCAAATTACGAAATATTACTGCTCTGAATCCAGCTTTTATTGGTGCTTGGTGCTCAAGTCCCAAACTGCATCTTCTGCACCAGCTGCCCTGAATTCCTTATCTCCTAGAGCAAATGTAACAATAATCCAAGATAAAGTAACAAATTTTGGCATTTCCCTGCCAGCTAAGTAGTCCATTCTTTCCATTTCATCTGCTGATAAGTGAGATAAAGGAGAACAAGCAGTTATTGAGCAATCCTGTTTAGAAAGGAAGGCACATCATCTTGAATAAGTGGCAAGAATGTCCCACAGAGCAGCCCCTGGTGAATAGTTTGTGACAGAGGAAACCCAAACCAGCCAAGAAAGATAATCTGGAGGTATGTTAGTTTACTTTTTCTTATTGAGGTAAAGAAAATAAAGTGAACCTAAGAACTTTTCACTGCCACAAGGTCATTTCTGGCAACATCTTAAAAGCCAGATAAACCAGCATGGGGTGAAAGAGCCTCTGAGACTGAATCCAATCCATTTTTTCATCAGAAATGCATCTGCCTTTTAATTTTTCTATTTATACCAAGTTCTCTAAGGTGTTTCAGACTTCTCTAAGGAAGATGTGTGACTCCATGAGGTAAATTTGCATCATTTATGCCTGGAGACACTACAGTGTTACTTCTATATATGTTGGGCTCTGACATTGTTTGAATTTTCACCTTTGAGGATCCTGAATTTAATAGAGAAACTGTATCTTAAAAATCTCTCTGAGGTTCTGAATGAACCACTCAAAGACAGGAAGGAAAGAGGGGGAAGATGCAAGTCATGCACTCCCACTGACATCACATTACAGGAACACTTGATACCCCATTTGAACAAAAAGCCCAAATAATCAGTGTAAAACAGCATTTGATATTTCAATTTCTTTTTTTTTCATGCAGCTCAAACTTACGTTTTTATGTTTATACTCAAGACAACCACGTGCTGCCCTGGTTTTGAGTGGATCAATCAGAAAACCTCATCTTGGTTTAGCACCTGCCCAGCTGCAGGAAGGAAATGAGTTTATGGCTTTTGCTGCCCTCTCCTGTAGGAGGGAATGCAGAAGGGACTGGCTAAAGACTGGCTTCCAATCACTGATAAACAGATCCATGAGCAAACCCCCGGATTTCCTGGCTTTAAGGAACCTGCCAGGCTGGCAGCCCCTCTTGGGCAGAGTCACAGGGAGGAGGTTGATGGAAATACTGGGAATATTTCAGTGCCTGCCTGTGCTCAGGGGTGGGTGATAGGCACCAAAGGCATGAACCCAACTTGTAAATTGCTTAAATCTACCAGAGAAACCACATCACCAGAACAATTAGAACACTCTCCTTGTGCTTCACGCTGCATTAGCAACAACTCTCAAGGAAATTCATCACTGACATCCGATGGATTAAATTACTGCTAATTGCTGATGTTTTCTATGATCCTCTGCTATTTGCAGGTGAATTAATGATTATTTTCAAGGTGGGCTTTTTTCTCACACGCAGTTTCCACTGGTTTCATGACAGACTCCTCTGACTCTAAATGCAGATCCAAAAGCTGGGTGCACCTCCAGTGCAATTTCCCCTCGTCAAGGGAAGGAGAATTTATGCACGGTGCTCAGCAGAAAATAAAAAGAATCTATCAGTTATTGTGGAAGAATGAGCCTCAGAAACATGCATTTTCAGAGGAATGTCCAGAATGCTGCCACAAAAACTCAATTACTCCGAGATACTCAAGTTCCATTAGCCACAGGAATTACATTGTACAGATAATTCTCTGTGCAAATGGATACCAAGAAAGTAGAGAATGTTTTTGCCAGTATCACCTTTTCACGGTTTTTAAGCTTCCCAAGTGTGTTCGAAAAACTAAACTCACCACCTTGTAGTTTAATATTACACCTTGAAATACAATCATAATTTTGTCTGTACTTCAAATACCCATGCTGGGTTTATTGATTTCAATATTCTCTAAAAAGAAAAATAACCAAGAGCCTGTGTTTTGAGGTTTTTTCAGCTTCTCACTACAGATTAGGGAACAACAGAATTTTCCAGTACTGCTGGTTCGTGAACTGTGTTTTCCACAACAATAAGATGGCACAGCAAGTAATGCTCCAGACACGGACATTACATCCCTTACCCAGGTGAGCCTGACCCTGGGAATTTGGACTTTAAAAATTCCTACACAGAAACCATAAAGCTCAAAGCCAGGTAAATCTGTTGGGATCTGTAACACAAAAGAGAGCCCAAGCTGAGGATGTGACAAGGGGAAGCCACCAGAGATGAGAAAGGACTTTGCTGGCAGTGGGGTCTGACAGGCAACTGTGCAAACAGTTCATTGGCTCATGGTGCATCTAACTAGGAGCTGAATTAAAACCAAAAAATCTCTGTCAGAGAGAGGCACACTCACTTTGTTGTACTTTGCAATAAACAGCACAAAATCCCACCATGGCTCACACCCTTCTCGTCATCTGTAAAACAGAAGAGAGCCGAGTTTCCAGTGCTTAATGACCACTGGAACCGGACAAGCTCCACACCCTCCCAAGGGCTTGGTGCAGAACTGCTCCAGCCAAGGTCTGCACCACTCAGGTCACGTCCAGCTCTGCAGTGGAGGAACATGGAGCACCACAGGTTTGGGATTTGGGAATGCAGCAGTGTTCCCCAGAGGCTGTGCTGCAGACCCCCAGCGCCCCGAGCCCTCCCAGCTGTGAGGAGCAGAGGCTGTGCTGAATCCCACAGGGTGGGATTCCAACAGATCTGCCCTTTCCTCTTTTTTTCCTTTTTTGCACAGCTAAGTGCTGTCATGTCTGAGATTACTGCTACGACATGGCAGGGTAACAGGCACGAAGCAACTGAGATGCAAACAAGCATTCTCTTCTGACACAGCCCCACGTAGCAATAGTTGCAATAATTACATAATTGAAGGATTCAGATCCATAGGATTAATTCCCCCTACGCCTGCAGGGGCGAGAACAGGACCTCTCTGTGCTCTTTTTTGCACACAACGGCAAAGCCTGTTCCAAAATCTCAGAGGTTTGAGTAGGGCTGATCTCTGCCTGCTCATTCCCTGGGTGAATTTCACACAGCCCTGAGCTCATGGTGCCCAGGAGCTGAATTGGACCACCCAGCTCATCCTGTGGGATTCACCCAGGGTGCCCAGGAGCTGAACTGGACCCACACAGCTCATCCTATGGGATTCACTCCTGGGCCCCCAGGAGGCTGAGTGAGGCTGTGGTCACCTCCCGGCTGATGGACCCCTGGTCACCCCCAAGGCTGCAGCCCCTGGCACTGCTTCATCTGGAGAAGGGGATGGGAATGCTTTTCCCATGGAGAAGCTGCCATTTGGCAGAGCCCCTCGGAGCAGCCCTGGTTATGTAAGAGCCCGATCTGCAGTTGGTTACTGGCAAATGTTTTCACTTGTGAATTTACGACTCCGGGCAAGGACGATCCTCCTGGTGAGTAAACAATAACAGCACCCAGAAGGAGAATGTGTCCATGATTATTCCACACTAATCCTGTTGGGACACAAATTCAGGATGTGTTGAAAAGCCCCTGGAGCTGGAGACCCAGGGTGTCCATCCTGCAAGTTTAGGAAAGAAAGGCTGCTGTGCTACTGCATCCACACAAATTAGTCTGCAGTTCTATCAGAGATTGCTTCCAGGCAGCTCTCCTATCAAAATCCCACACAATGGCACTCTGCCAGCTCCTTCTCAAATCCTTCTCTTTTTCATTTGTGAGCAGGGAAGAAACTAGAGCAGACAAAATGAGCAAGTAATGCCCAAGATCCTAACAGCACAATCAAAAGAAAATTCACCAGGATTCGCAGACACAGCCATTAATTTTTTCAAAAGCAAGTCCGTGAATCTTTCTGACTACTTTTGAAGTCAGGATTTTCTATCTTTTCTCCTCTTCTCCTCTTTCACTTTAGAGGTTCTTTCTTACCCCCAGTACTGCTCATTGAAAACTGAACCAAAGTGGTTCAGAAAAAACTTTATTTTCCATAGCAACCAGAACACACCTGGTGAGCATTGTATTCATTAACTTCATTGCAAGCTCCTGCAGTCTGAGTTTCTCCATTCTCATTAATTACTTATCCCATTCCATTGCCCAGCAGATAATTAAAAAAAAAAAAAAAAAATTGCACTGTTGAGTTACAGACAGAATCTGAAGTATTATTATGCTTTGTTTTGAGGCTACTTTTAAGATTTTTTATTAGTGGATCTCATTTTTCGGATAATCCAGCCATAACATGCACTAACAGTGTGAAGCAAAAAAGGTCAGATTCCTTTATGAAGATTTAAGGGCATCCAAAGCCAATCTTAGAGACTTTTAATAAAGGTTTTTGTGTTTATGGGCATTTCTTCTAAATTCATTTCACATTCTGTCAGCTCAACCACGATTACTCAAGACAAAAATCCCACATTTCTTTACATGAGTTTGTATTTCCAGCCATTTCAGACTTCACTGGGGTGCTGAGGCCACCTCTTTTCCAGGGAAGGGAAGCAAAGCAAACCAAGGGCCATTTCTGCAGTGTGTTTTTTTAGGGAATAGCGAATCCCTGGAGTGAATTTGAGCTTCTGCCCCCTTTCCAGGCTGGAGGAGAGCAGGCCCTCACCTACGTCCAGTCCAGCACTGCCATCTGCCGGGAGCTGCAGCTCTGGAAAATCACTGGCAAAACCACCCAAGTTTGGAGTGCTTTCACCAATTTGTCAATCTAATTACTAATTAAAAAGTAATGGTGGTTTAATTTTAAACCAAAATATTAATAGTTATAAATAAAATCGGAGCACCCGAAGGTAATTTGAGCAGTAATCTCCACCTATTCACCACTGCTACCCATTGAGCTCTAATTCTGCTTCTGTAAGGTTTCAGAGGGAAAGGAAGGAGCTGAGGTATTTTCTCAGCTGGACCTTAGATCAAAAATAAGCAAATGACCTTATCACAATCCAAGCTGCAGTGAGGCTTCCACAAGACACAAGGGTACAGAGCACTGACCAAAATCCATCTCTGCCTTTTGCTTTTACATTTTACCTCAGTTTGAGAGACTGAAAAATTCAAAAATATACGAAAAAAACCATTCGTGAATAATTATTTAATAAAATAATGTTGACTAGATTAGATTCCCTAAACTTTTCTTTCCTCCATTAAAGTAAATCTCACTTTTTAAGTTATGTCAGGTGTGGAGAGCCTGGTCCCCCATTCCTGAAGTGACACCTGGGCCTGCCCTGGCTGGGACACAGCTCCTGGAAAAACTCCACATTGGACAGGGAGGGGTGGATGGAAAGCAAAGTGGAGCCTTGGGCTCAGAAATGAACACAGGACAGGTCTAGATGCCAAAAACTGAGACAAAGAAAATGGGAAAATCCTCAGCACCAGCTTCTGACGGTTTATTCTGCATCGCTCATCCAAAAGAAAGAAGAGGAAACATGGTCACTTTCAGTCCGGTTTATCATTAGGTAGCTACACAGGCAATAAAGAATTCAGCAAAATTACCCAGTTTTCATCATTTGTAAGAGACTAAATCTTAAGTGTGCTCATCTTGCCAGCAGCCCTCAGTGACAGCCAGGACAGCTGGGGACAGTGACACACTGATGGCTGCACCCTTGTTCCTCTCCATCTTCCCTTCCTAACTTTCCCCCACACTATCCCCAGCACACATTCCTTGTGGCAGGATAATGTGCCTAAGCCAATCCAGAACCCCCATTCCCAACACATGTGCTCAGAAAGGAGCAGATTAAGGTGAGCTGCTCTGTGTTATTTCCTTGGTGGGCCTGACAGAAACCAGAGAAGCATTACTGCACATTCAGACCCAATTCCCAGCTGGAAGAACACTTCGGAAACACTTCCACAGCCACAAATTGGGCTGTTTTCTGCACTTTGCTGCTGGAGAAGAAGATAATTGGGAGGGTTTGATATTGACCTTTCTCTCAAAGATGCCTTTAATGACACCTGGGTGAGCCCCAGCACACCCAGGAGTGCAGAGCAGCTGAAGGAATGGGAATTACTGTGTTCAAATAAGCAAAACACCCAGCCCAGCCAGCCCAGCAGGACTGGGAACACCCTGACCTCTGCATCCCAAGGGTTGAGCTGGGAGTGAAAGACAGGCACAGCTTCACAGCCAGGGAAGGGAAGGATTTATGGATCTTTCTAAATTAAAGCTTTTCAATAACAGTCTCCAAAGCCAGTGGGGCAAGGCTTCAAAGTTTCATCATTTCCATACTTGTGTGAATTCCCATATTTTGAGCCTCTTTCCTGGATTGACAGCTTGAGGCAAGCAGTTTTTTAAGGGCTTAATTCCAACCCACAATATTGTGATACTTTGATTAATCTGAGTTCCAATAAGAGACAGCCCTTGGTTTAGACTTTCCTGAGGGCTGGTTTTGGTACTACCCCCCAATAAAAGGTATCACAACGTTCTGTCTCATCCCTGGATTCGCTGTTTCTTACTCCTTTTCCCTTCTTCCCTCTCACATATTTAAGAGTTGAGAGCTTGACCCCTTCTCAGCCCCAAAGTTTATCCAAGGTTTCCATTTCATTATCACATACATATTTTTTTCTCATGCTGTAGGCAAGCTACAGTTCTCATTTTCCTGCAAGACAATCTCAAATTATTTATCCTATTTGCCTTGGAGGGAGTAGTCCTGGCAACCAAGTTTAAGCAGACTCCCAGGACTAGTGGTGTCTTGAGATGAAATTCCTCCCTCAAATCCTGCAATATGCTCCTTTCTGAGCACAGGCAGAAAACCCATTAACCTGAACAGATGGGAGGTAGTCTGTGGGCAGGCAAAATCTGTTAGAGCAAAAACTTAGAATACAAAAAAATTAATTAAAAAAATCTGACTCACAGGCCTGATAAGAATCACAAGATTGGCATCAGAGATCCCTAAATTTTAAGAGGAAACGCATATTTTAAAAAAAACAGACACACAATTCTTGATTTTTGTTGCATGCTCTTGACTGCCCTGGAAGGAAGGGTACCCTGATTTCTTTGAAAGGAGAACTGGAGTCATTGTTTGTGTTACAAAAGCTTTAACCCTAATTAAAAAACAACAGCAAGAAGAGAGGTAAAGGGGCACAGCGGAAGCTCCCTCAACAAACACTCCATGGTCTGCTGCTCAGCCTCCCAGCAAAGGCACAGGAAAAATACCCAGAGTGACGAGGATTTCTTTTTTTCAAACCTGCCATTCCAAGGATTTACAATTTTCTGCACCAAGCTTAACTGGACTTCTCCTGGGCTTCTCATTCCCAAAGAAATTCACCCCAGAATGCACAGGGCACGCGGAGGATTTGTGGAATTCTCCACAGCATGGTAGTGACAGGATGAAGTGAAGGATGCAGGAGAAGGAAGGCGTTTGGAAGGAAAGGACCAGTAGAACAAAACAGACGGAAAAGTGATTTTTCTTGCTGCCCCAAGAATATTTGTGCTGTCAGTGGAGCAGCAGGAAGGCAGGGACAGGTAAGGACAGACTCAAACTTCAAATGGTGACCTTAAAGAAGCATAGAAATGGCTCCACAAAATCCACTTCGGTGCAATTTGTAATTCTCTGTAAACAACATAACACCGTTCTTCAACTTGTTAGTAACTCTTTCCAATTTTTTAAATAGACACATATATATAATCTTTATACATTTTTGTATTTTTAGATCAATGTAAAATATATTTATTTATTGTATGCATTTAAGCCCCTTTTATATTTATGAACTTCTGTTCAATTAAACACAATTTCCATAGCCTAGTTCACCATGACATAAATGTACCTGACTCTGAAAAATACCAGACTACAGAAGGAATATGTTAATGTTAATTTATTTAATTTTTAGCATTTTATCTAACTCCAAATTAGTAAATTAAAACTAGATAGGGCAGGAAAAACATTGCAAAAACACAGGTAATTTAAGAGAACACCCTAAAATTTCAGTTTTAGAGGCACAGGGGAACAAGAAAGTGCCTATAGGAAAACTGACTCTCCCAATTAAGAAAAAACAGCATTACTTCAAAAAAAGGATTTCTCAGCTGGGAAAAAATATCAACACAAGGTTTTGATTAAGGAATACACAAAACCAAAATGATTCTGTTCCTTTATCAACACAAGGCAGAAGTTACCATGGGCCTGAGAGACTCTCAGAGCAGAAAAACAAATTTGCCCAGCATGAAGAGCACTCCTTAAAACATTCCATGAAATTCCCAGTCATTAACACCACGGATTTGTATTCCACAAGAAAAATATTCCTGATTGCTCAAGGTCATTTGGGTAGAATGATGAACGAAAATCTGAATGCAGGTAGTTAATAAATGGACCCATAAATGCTCTTAGCAGACCTCCCTGCTGCTGACCTGTGCACTGAAAATAGTAAATCTCAGTGGTATATTTATTATTAACACCATAATTTGATGAGAATTTAATTTACAGCAGATGAGAATGGGGAAGAGAGAAAGGATTCTACACGATAGCATTGGGGGAAACACAATTTTTGAAATAAAATAAGAAAATAGAACAGTATTTGGCTTCGTGTGCCTTCATTCTCATAATTCATGTATTTTAAAGCCTCACATGTCCCAATAAGGTAGCAGTTTTTCAGGGACTTCATTATTTCTGCATGCTGAGGGTTGGCAGAACTGCCAGCATTCTGGTGAGCATAAATGAT
Source organism: Tichodroma muraria (assembly GCA_013390105.1). Lineage (NCBI taxonomy): Eukaryota > Metazoa > Chordata > Aves > Passeriformes > Sittidae > Tichodroma > Tichodroma muraria. The sequence goes on along the minus strand of WAAG01016050.1, from coordinate 3,764 downwards.
CTAGACAAAAAGGATCACCTCCATTTCTCATTACTCCCACGACTCTGGGGAGGCTGGTTTATCTTCCCCGGGATGAAAAAGGAGGAATTGCCACAGCAGAGAGAACGTTTCTCACTCTGTGTGCTCCCCAAACACAACTTCTGTCATGGCTTCAGCGCCAGGCCCGAGAGTGGAGATTCCACAGCTGAAGGAATTGTCTGTCCCTCCCTGCACAGTCACTAAACATTCCCTCCTCCCCTGCCCAAATTTCCCAGCCTCTTCCAGTGGGATCCCTGTCCCAAGAAGCTCACAGCCCTAAAAGCAGAGCAGGCAGGAGCTGTTTATTCCTATTTATTCCTATTTATTCCTATTTATTTATTCCTGCTCCAGCCCCTGGAGCTACAGGTGCTGTTCTCAGCTCTCTCTCTATATATATGAATATAAAGAGTTTATAAGACTTATATTGTAAAGTTTATATTGTTCATCTTGCGTGGGACGAGGTGGGTTCTGTGCTCAGAGCCCCCCTCACTACAAAGCAAAATGTCACCAAAATGTATTCCCTGTAAATCCCAAGCATCCTTCAGATCCCAGGGGCTCTAAAACCAGAATATTGGATGAGTATTTAGCTACTATTTACCGCTCTTTTATAATGCCAGCATCATCTTCCAAAATGTCAACATCCTTTGCCTCAGCCTGAAATCTAAAAGCATGATTATTTCATAGGCAAATGTCTTTATTGTGCTAGAAAATATAAAGAAAGCCCTCAAATCTGCTTGACACGAAAGTTCTCAGCCCAAACCCTCCTCTGGCCAACAGTTTACATAGCAAGGTATTCCTAAGGATGTAAAGTCTTGCCTAAGCCAAGCTGGGAGGGTCTCCTTGCTTTTGGAAAAGTCCTTTAGCATGTGATTTCAGATTATGGCCAGAGCTAAATTTGCTTTAATCAAAAAAACCGTCAGCACAGGTGGCACTGTAGAAAAGCCTGCAGAGAAAA